>JAOVVA010000019.1:17442648-17460082 GCA_028565275.1 Leiocassis micropogon
TTTACACTGCTATCTGCCGTCCTTGTAGATCCTAAACTACATTTCTTTGCTGAGCACCTCTATCTATCTATCTGTCTATATATCTGTCTGTTTTTCTGTCTATCATAATGGATTTTTATCAGTGTAATCATAAATAAAGGCTGGAGATATTTCACTTTACATATGATGAATCTAAAATATACTGTATAGCGGTTTTCCTTATTGAAATAAACTACTAAAAAATAAGAGAGCCCTTCACACACTATGACATCATTGGCTGATGTCATAGTGCTTGGGCCCTAATAATAACTTCCCTATGATATCTACTTATATTACAAGTACAGTACATATGGACATCCCCACATGTATAAAACCAAGAAAATAAGTCCATCATGGTCAGCATGAGATTTTTTAAATATATAATTTCTTATGACAATAAATTATTTTCCACCACAGCAACTTCATGTAAACCTAACACACACACTTAGGCTTCTCCCCTTAGTGTCTGGCAGTGATAATAGCTTTATAAAAATTCTAAGTAACTTAAAAATACTTTTTTGTACTATATTTAGATCATGTAATGGATTAAAATTGGTTGGGAAATGTAAAGGTCATAGTGCTTTTTATTCAGAACTACCACTTTTTACTCATGTTAGAGTATGGGCTAGTATTGTGGTGTCTAGGTGTGGATGTCTATAGTAAAGACTGACCAATCAAAGGAGCAGAGACATCATCTACTGTACTGTCGCCTCTTCCAAACTGACAAAACTTAAAAGCGATGTACGTGTGCTCGCCTAGTGTTGAGATACAGTAAGTACTCTTTTCGCGTGCGTGATTTTTGATGGTAATATAATAGAAGCCATAGAAGTTGTGGTTGGTGATTTTTGGTGATTTTACTTGCCGATATATGAATAGGTTTTGATCATTTTGATGATTTTTTTTAAATGGACATGAAAAGGGAATGACAAATTATTGCCTCTGCGGTTTCTGAAATGAACATTAGCACTGTCGACTTTGCATCTCCAGGGTCCGGGTTCGATTCCCGGCCAGGCTCAATTCCCGCCTCTGTGTGCATAGAGTTTGCATGTTCTCCCCGTGCTTGGTGGGTTTCCTCCGGGTACTCCGGTTTCCTCCGGGTACTCCGGTTTCCTCCCACAGTCCAAAGATATGCAGGTTAGGCTAATTGGCGCTCCCAAAAAATTGCCCGTAGTGTGTGAATGAGTGTGTGTGTGCGTGTGTGTGCCCTGCGATGGATTGGCACCCTGTCCAGGGTATACCCCGCCTTGTGCCCTAAGTCTCCTGGGATAGGCTCCAGGTCCCCGCGACCCTGAATACAGGATAAAGTGGGATAGACGATGAGTGAGTGAGTGAGCAAATGGTCAAGGCGTGACGGCAACATGCTATTGTTTCTGGCGTAAAGTTAGCGGTCTATAGTCATGCCCTGTGCAGTTATAATGATCGATGAGGATATGCAGAGGTGTAAGGGGGCGTGGCTATGAAATTACCGACCAATCCAAATGTATATATATAAAAAATAAAATAAAAAAACTTCTGGACCGGAAGTCAGGTTTCTTTTCTTTTTTCAGCTATGTATATTACACTTGGTCTAAAGATAATGGATTAAAAAATACTTTTAACCATATCTACAACATATTTTTTCTATTTTTCATTTTTGTACTAGTAAGAAATGAAAAAATATTGACGGTTGCACTGTTAATGCCCGTGGTATAACTTTAATATAAATGTAACTTTGCCTATTTAAGTGTCCTTAATATATTTTTGTTAAATTTTCTACAGCTTGCTTTAGTTTTATAATAATTTGTAAAGAAAGGAAAAAAAATGTTTTTTGAATCGGCTGTGAAGCGAACCAATCATCGCGCAGTTCGTCGCTCATTACGTCACCAAATCTGACGAATCATAACTCGCGGTTCCTCCTTCGTTTGCAGCAGGTACGGTTGAGCTGCTCGCGCTGCTCCTTACAGGGTTCGGTTGCGCCGTAGTTTCTCTCCGTTACTAAGCAGCGAAGAGACGTGATGGCGGTAAGAGCGTTTAGTGCTACAGAGATTCACGTTTTACTGAAATAAAGTTAAAATGTCTTTTATAAAATATGTAAATAAAACTGTGTGATCTTTTAATATGCTGTTTAGTCCGTTCTAGTTATTTTAAATGCTCCCTGAGTATACATATGCTCTGCATTTGTGTTGTTATTGTTGTTGCAGTCTAAATACCTGCTGATTTAAAGACTATTCCTGTAATTCATAATGTTTTTAATAAGAAAAAACACCTTACACATAGTTTAGCACTTGTTTAAATGATCATTTTCTTCTTCTTTTTTTTTTAGCTTAACTAGAAAGCATGGACCACTCCTGACACACAAGCTTCTCCTTATGGAGTTACAACATAATCTAATATGATTTAAGAAGGTCTTTCTGTGATCCTGCTTCATCATGTCTACTTCCAGGTGATTATTTTATGTTGTTAATCTTACAAATGATCTTAGTTTCCGTTTTCAGTATCTACATTCTCCAGGGCAGGGCAGGTTATACTGGGAGCACTGGGAATGAGCTACCCTTCAGTGGATGCCAGTCTATTTATTATACAACACCACACACACACACACGCACGCACATGGACAAATGTTAATGCATTCGCAACTAGGTGCAATTTTGAGTCACATCTTTATAGCTTTATCTACTGGCGAATATTTGATCCTAAGGCGAACCCACATAACCATGACGAGACCTTAGAGATTACAGAAAGAAAGAAAAAAACAGTAACTCGAGCTCAGGATTAAACCAATGACAATAGAGCTGCGAGACAACCATGCTCGAAATACAGAGAGTGAAAAAGCCCTGATTTTATTTTATTTTTTTGCATATTTGTCACATTTAAATGTTTCAGATCATCAAACAAATTATAATTTATATGCCCTGTACAAATTACAATATAATTTGTTTGATGACCAGCAATGGTGTGGAGACGTTGCAGCTGACAAAAAGACAGGAAGTAGAGCTGGAGGTGGCAGAGCTGAAGATGCTGCAGTTTGCTTTGGGAGTGACGAGAATGGACAGGATTAGGAATGAGTATATTAGAGGCACAATGCCGGTAGGACAGTTTGTTGACAAAGATAAAGAGGCCAGATTAAGATGGTTTGGACATGTGCAGAGGAGGGATGAGGGGTATATCGGAAGGAGGATGTTAGAGATGGAGCTGCCAGGCAAGCAGAGATGAGGAAGACCCAAGATCAGGTTTAGGGATGTGGAGAGGGGGAGAACATGCAGCAGGTTGGAGTGACAAGGGAAGATGTGGTAGATAAAGTTAGATGGAGCCAAATATTCTGCTTGGGTGACCCCAAACTGGATCAGCCGAAAAAAGATCAAACTAATTTTTAATATTAAACAAAGATAACCCGAGTAAATACAACATACAGTTTTTAAGTGATGATTTCATTTATTAAGGAAAAAAATCTGTCCAATTAAAAAGCACTGCATTTGCGATAACTGGCAATGAGTCTTTCACATCGCTGTGGAGGAATTTTGGCCACTCCTCTTTGCAGAATATTTTTAATTCCGCCACGTTGGACAGTTTAACCTGTTTAAGGTCATGCCACAGCGGCGCAATCGTATTTAAGTCTAGACTTTGACTAGGCCATTCCAAAACCTTCATTCAGTTATTTGGGCCATTCAGAGGTGGACTTGCTGATGAGTTTTGGATCATTGTTCTGCGGCAAGTGCGCTTGAGCTTGAGGATCATGAACTGATATCCAGACATTCTCCTTCAGGGTTTTCTGGTAGAGCGCAGAATTCGATTAAGTTCTCCAGGTCCTGAAGCTGCTCTGGGAAGCAGCCCCATTAATACCACAATGTTTGACTGCTGGTATAATGTTGTAATATTAAAACTTGTTCAAAGATCTGAATAATTTTAGTGTGAAAAATATGCAAAAAAAAAAAAAAAAACAGGACTTTTTCACAAAACTATTGCTTTCTATTTACTTAATGTAAAACTTAATGAACACTTAAAGCACTGAACTTTTGCCTGTTGGCTCAACATTTATAAAATCTATAGATGTATTCTATTCTATAGATGTAAATAGAATAGAATAGAATAAAATAAATAAAAATATATTATTCAACATTTAATTATTAAATTAAAGTGGATAAGGAGTCATGCTTATTTATTTATTTACTTTTTTTGACACAGACCTTTTTTTTTTTACTTAATTTTAAATAAACTAAAGATGCTACTGCCATTTTTTCTTTGAGCAATAGTGAATAAATATATTAATAATAATTAAGCCTTTTTTATAGTCTTAAAACAAGGTAATAAAACTAAAGGGCTAATTAAATTTAAGCAATGTATGCATATATACAGCATAACTGAGTTACAGTACGAGTTCTAGTGCAGACGTTATTAGGCCTGGTTTTTATACAGAGCAGTCAGGTTTTCAGCACTGCCTAGGGAGATTTTGATAAGTGTGATCTGGCAACCTGGGTGAGCACAAAGCGGCTGCACAAGAATGAATGAAAATTGAATTTGTGTGGAAAAAAATCTTTTTTTGTTAAAAAAAATATATAAAATTGTTGTTTATGATCATGGTTAAATTTGGCAGTTTATCAATGGTCTACATGCAGGCGGAACCATGCTCCTCCATCTATTTGTTGATGGACGGTGTGGAGATTATACAAGATGTCAAGTTATAAATTGCATAAAATGCGCTTGTTTTTTCTTCTAGTGATATCCGTGAGAAGCTGCGCAAGAAACGGCGGGCGCTGCAGGAGTCCTTGGTGAAAGTCAGGGATGACACGCAGGTCTGTAATCTCTCTCCCTCAATCTCCCTCAATACAAATCAATTGTATTGTTTCTGAAATATAAAAACAAGATTTTATACTGTATATAAACTAGATTTACCCGTACGTAGCGAATACTATGCAATTTAAAATGCATCATGTACATCTACAAAAACGTGCGCTGAACCCAGACGCTCGACTTCTCCTACACACCGCTTGACGTTACTACAGAATACTACTTAGAGTGTTTAGTCGACGGAGAACATGTAGAGTCGTAGAAAGCATGACTTGACACGCTCGCACAGGTCCTGGGGAAGCATGAACACAATAACACACTCATACGCTAACGCTCTGGTAAGCCCGTGTGTACCCTGTGCTCTGCCTACTAGGCTCTGGTTCCTCCCGACTCCGGCGCCACTAAGGAGAGCATGCACACCATGGTGGAGGTTGGTTCTCTGTGTCACGTTCTAGACTATAGATCCTTCTTTCCTCGCTCCTCGAACTTTCTCGCACCACTGCATTGTTTGTTCTTAGATCCTTACCTTTTCTCCTTTACTTCCTTCTTCTCTGCTGAGCTTTGGATGAACTCGTTCTTTATTTCATGTATACTGTAAAAAAAGTGATCACTTTTTCTGATAAGTAATTTTCACCGTGTATACACCAGGAGCTGACCGGCAGAGAAGAGGACCCGGGTGAAACCCTGCGGCAGTCTCTGAGAGCACAGAGAATGAAAAAGAAAAAGATGGTATATATACAACAGAATTGTCACATATCTGAAACATATACAGCTTTAAATCAACATGTCCTTCGACTGTTTATTTTTAAGCTGTTTATTTTTGAGCTGTTTGTTATTCCCTCTCTTGCTCCAGCTGTTGAAAGAGATGGAGGTGGAAGATGAGGTGGTGCAGGAGGTGGTCACGGTCGTGCAGGAGCTGCAGGAGGAGCGTCCCGAAGACTCACAGGCAGAGAGCGATCGAGTGGCTCGAGCACACAGAGGTGAATATCTGTTCGGTACAGTCAGGAACGTTCTTTTTATAGCAGAGCTTCTCAAGGAAACATGCAAAAAGTTGTCAGGGAAGGATAAAGTCTATTATTTTAAAAATCTAAATCATATTATAGTAGATTTAATCAGTAATTATTGAATTTTTGGAAGCAAAATAAGGCAAATATTCAAATAAAAAATTGTTAAGGAACAAAGATAAAAATGACATCATATTGTATTTTAGCCCAGTCAGTGTTATTGTTGTATATATGAATTATTATTGTGGATGAAACTATTATTTTTTCCTCCTCGATCCAGTGGCCTTGCTAGTTATCGATTTGTTGCCTTATGACTCGAGATCGTCTCATACCGTAATCGGTTCAGTGGTAAAATCAGATATTAGATTCATGAATCAAAATTATATTGCATTTAACTCAGTATTATATTCGACTTATGAATTCGAATCATATCCTAGTCAAATCAGTGGTTTTGACAAATCATTGCCTTATGAATCATATGAATCGACTCAATGAGTCAACCTTATGAATCAACTCAGTGGTATTGTATAATAATAAATTCATGACCAATTAATCAAAACTGTATAGTAGTCGATAAATTTGTAATAAAATCACAATTACAATGTAATTTAATCGATCTTTTGTTGGTCAATTTGATCTAATGAATTGACGGATCAGTGTACAGTGGAACCTTGGATTACGAGCATAATTCGTTCCGGAAGTGGGCTCATATTCCAAAACACTCGTAAACCAAATTTAAATTTCCCATAAGAAATAATGGAAACTAAAACTATTCGTTCCACAGCCCAAAAAAATAAATACATAAAAATAATTAATACAAAATATAAAATAAAAATAAAACAAATTAACCTGCACTTCAGACACTTGCAGTTCGGCGTCAAAACAAGAAGCGCATGCTACTCGCTACTCGTAAACCAAAACAAGTCAAAATTTATAAAAAATCTTTGCTCGTCTTACGGAACACTCACAAACCACGTTACTCGCAACCTGAGGTTTCACTGTATTTGGGTAAACTTACAAATGCTAATTGGACTAAAATAAATGAATTCCTTAAAAGTATACCACAGCTCTAGTAGAAAATATAAACTGCAGTGTACTTGCGAAATACCTATTATTATAATAATACTTACATCAAAATGTTTATTGAGAATATCGTTTCTTCTTCTTTATCTTTTGAATTTGTGTGAAGTTGGTGTAATACCACCACCTATTGGACTTGAGTGCAGATCAGAAGATCCAGATACCAATATTTACAATTATATACAATATTTTCAGTGTGTAAGTGAATGTATAAAATGTCTAAAGTCCGGTATATTGTATGCATGTGTGTGCGGGAGAAATGAGTCGGCCTCACCGGTTTCAGTGAATCAGTCCGGGAGCACAATGATAGAAAAAGTATGTCCTGTAAAGCTGTCCTGAAGGTGAATAGTCCTAATTTCGGAAAATCCTCAACAAAACAGAGTTCACAGTCCAATACAGTGGAAAACAGCTCTGAGACAAAACAGTGTTCGGGATTCCCCTCGCAATTTAAAGGCGCAGAGACAACACTGTTAGTCAAGTATATCGTATATTCGTGTCAAAGGCATATACTTTGACTCACTTTGTCGGACTTAAGAACAAATCTGACTTACGAAAGTGCTCCAGGAACGGAACTGGTTTGTAAGTCGGGGACTAATCCTGTAGTTACACAGGATTTCAGTTTTTATTAAAATACTTTGTCATTTTTTCATACGTTAGGAGCTGTAGTCAGGCAATACATATTAACGCTATTGAATCAAAGTAAATTTAAAAAAATTAACTTGAAACAGTCAAAAGTTTAGACACACCTTCTGAGTTTATGTTCTTTCCATGCTACTGTACACTGTAAAATCATGCTGAAGGTGTCCAAAATATGCAATAGTCTAATTTGAACAGTTGATATTGAGATTTATCTGCTATTTATGCCCTGTAAAGCTTTATAATGGCTCTAGGTAATGCTTGTTAATTGGTGATTTCTGAGGTAAGTTTTAGTCTTGCTTTCCTGGGAAGGTCTTCACTAGACAGACACGAGACAGTTTCATCATGGTGCTTGATGGGTTTTGCAAATGCACTTGACGCAATACTGTTCTTACAAGAACTGATCCAGAACAGCTGACCTTCATGTCTTAAAATAATAACCTAATATGGAATTATGTCATTTCAAAATCCAGTATTGTTCTGGAATGTAGAAAATAAACTCGTGTCCAGATTTTTGGTTGGTACTTCATGGTTCATGGCTCTAAAAAAAGTTACTTATTGTAACTGATGGAGTTGGATTGTTAAATATTTAGTTGTTGACTTATAAAAGATTTACACACCTCAATATACAATTGTTTGATTATTTTTCTTTATCAGGTGTAATAATGACAGTAAAACGCACTAGGGTGTATGAGGTCCAATTCAGCTTTCTTTCTCACTCTCACACACACACGCTTTGTGTCTGTGTCTGTTCCAGACCTTCCTCCTGTCCCTGGTCCGAGGGTCGACTCCAGCCTGTCAGAGAGCTCTGTGAGGCAGCGTATGAGGGAGAAGCTGAGAGAGGCCAAGGTAAGCCAACTCGAACAACAGCAGGAAATAACTATGACTCAGAAATTCAAAATGTCAACGTCCTGAAAGATTATTTTTGGGGAAAACTGAAAGGAGAGATGAGAAAAACGAAAAAGGAATGATGAAAACGTTTACTTGAGCGCCGCGGGGGGATTTGTTTGTGAAACAGAAACATCAGAACAGCGCTCGATGGAGCTGGCCGAGGGACGTCAGGGAAGCAGATCGATCGCGTTCTCACGCAGAGTGGGCATGCGTATTTGAAAGCAACATAACTCACACTCGAGGAGGAATGCGACAGCTTTAGAGTTTCCATGCAATCCAGCTGTGCTCTAATCAAATTGAGGGGGAAACAGCTCAAGCTTCTCTTTCCTTTATTAAACTGCCAAATACGGAACATCCTGTTTAAATTTAATACATCATTGTTTCTATAGTAACAGGTCATTCTCCATATGATATACAGTACTAGATGAGCCTGCGACTTTGTTCGCATGGAATTTATTTGCACACTCATGTTTTTTTTAAAAATGTATAGCGCCATCTGTTGAATTTTGAGATGAACTGATGATTTTTTCAAGGTTGATTATTTATTTATTTATTTACATTTCAAATTAGCATATCTTTTCTTCCCTTGGGCCGATTTCGATTAAACAAAAACGTTACCACAGGCTCGGCCAAATACACCTGTGAAAACCCCATTTGCCCCAAAATATGTTCAGTAGTTTTTTTACATGATGCGTGCACAAACAGACAGATAAAAATTTCAAAAACCGTCTTGATGTGATCTATTACTCATCTCATGTCGTTCCAAATAATTTTTCCGCAAATATCTTCCATGTACAGACACGCCAACTTTACAGTTTTATTATATGTAATAAATTAAAGGCTTATAATAGTAATAAACATGTTATCAATGAGTTTTCTTTAAGGAGATATTTAAAGATTAAGGAAGGAGTCTCCATTGCCAGTAATTTGCAGCAAAAAGTAACAATAGTGTTTTTTGTACTCTTTCAGTCCAAAGCTACGAGTCTGTTGGAGCAGGAGGCTTCGCTGGAGCCCGCCAGTCGTCTGAAGAGCCTCAGAGACAGAGTGACTCTGACCAGATTCGACCAGGAAGTGCGTCTGCTCCCTAATTTCTTTCTTTCTTTGGTATTGTTTTTTTGTTTGTTTTTTTCTCTGGGATTTTTTATTTTGATTAAAAAAAATAATAAATTCCTTTCGGACTGCAGGTTTAAGTTGTTTTAAGGCTTAAAAAAAATAAATTTTAGCAAGTGGAAAAAGAAAATCTTAAAACTAGTGGAAATGTACCTATTATTCAGCTAATGTTAGATCATTAAACCTAGACCTTCTAGACATATCTTACTGTTTTTAAGGCAGATGATTTACTATTCCCAGAATCTTATTCAATTTTAAGCATTTATTTCTCGAAAGAAGCGAAACTTATGCCAGTAGAACAAGAAATTTCCCCTTAAATATCAATTTTAAAACTATATATAGAAATAGGCTTAATAGTTATACAAGCATTGTTCAAATCAAACCGAGACTTGTGATGAAATTTCTGGTGAATGAAAGCATAAAACTGATTGACATTTACATGAGACAGAAGGCGCACCGTATGGTGATGAGACTCTTAGCCGCAGTAAATCATTTGAATGGTGTGAACGTTTTAAAGAAGGCCGTACGTCTGTGAATGCCGATCCCAGCCAAGGTGGCTTGGAGCCCAGACCTGAACCAGACAGTCAGATCAGGGCTCCAGTGTACTGAGAGAACTTTCTTCACGCTGAATAATCTAACTAATGTTCCTTAACTCATCTTAATTATAACTTTGTTTTGTTTGTTTATCCTTGCACAAAATAAGTATAGTTATTGAATCTTTCCTGATACTACAGTGGATTTCAGGGACGTTAATTGTATGGAGGTTGAGGTTGACAAGAGCTCTGATGCTTTATGATGTTTTGCAGTCAGACAAGGCTCCTGGGCACAGCGGCGCGTCCACCGCTGCCAGGGTAAAATTCCGGGATGCAGCCAGACGCCTCACCAGAGACAAAAAGGTGAGGAAGTACTCTTGTAATGGCATGTACATAACGGAATGAATCTATGAGATACCCAAATGTACTGAAGGAAGGACTGTAAGTTATTTTTAGTCATACAGCATCACGGTTGAATTCTCTGATTAGAAGCTGTTGATTAAGACTGCGTAGTTGATAAGGCTGATTATAAACACGTCAGGGTTAACCCCTAGAGGGCGCCTTGCGCCCAGAGACTTTTTGTGGTTTTTGTTTATTGGACTGCGTTTCCCAGGATGCACCTCGGTCAGGTGATGGGAACACTCACCTGAACCGAGTTGGCTCATTAGTTTAGTTATAAATAGCCTGTTTAAGTTCAGTTTCCTTTGTCTTGCATCTGTTCAGTTAAGTGTCTCTAATTTGTTAAATTGCTGTTGTGAAATGCTGTTTGGTTTGGTTCTGGTCATAGTTTCGTTTTTTTTCATAGATTCATCTTTGTTTAAAGTATATTTGTTTGTTTTCTTTATATTTTATTAAAATTACTTAAAGGTCTTTACCTCTGCGCCTATGCATCGCCTGCAACCACACCACATCCCTGACAGTTATGGTATTATTAAAGAAATAAAAATGTATAATCATTTATCCAGTGATGGATAAGGCATAGGCATTAGTGTAAGGGGATGTTTAACAATTCATTGTCAATATGTTTTCCAGCCAATCAGAAGTCATATAAAATGTATATGTTAGCTCAATAAAAACAAAGTGGATGGAGGAAAGACTTGTTTATGGCTGCTATAGTGTAAGTGATAGCATGAGCTTGATTTTGGAGGTTCAACAGCATTAAATTTTAACGATAAATGAATAAAAATGTAACATATTAATGACAAAATCAGCGCTGGAAAATCTGTCTTGTAAAGAGGGATGAAACACAATAGGACGTGGTGTTAGTGGAAATTAATTGACTTCAGAGGGGTAACAGTGATTGTGTATCACCTCGTTGTTGATTGTTTTCCTATATAACCACAACCCACCCATTTCATTTTATCCACTGAACAGGCTGAGAGCGGTTCGGTGACCGCAGAGGAAGCGTACAACTTCTTCACCTTCAACTTTGACCCCGAACCCGAAGAGCGTCCGCCCAAGGTCGAACCAAAGAGCCAAGACGGAAGAGGTGATGAGGAGGGGGAGGAGGAGGAAGAAGAGGAAACTGACAAGGAAGGAGAGCATGAAGGAGAGGAGGAGATCACGGAGCGGGTGACGCATTTCACGTTTAGCTAACATTAGTACATATTAATTACATTCAAATTACATCATGTATTTGTCAGAACTCATGAAGCTGAATGAACTCCTGTAACTCAGGACGAAGATGCGCCGCTGGTCCAGGATGAAGAAGAGGATCTGTTTGTTATTCAGTCAGCGCAGGACTTTCTGGAAGTCAAGAAGGCAGAGTACGTTGAGTACGACAGCCTCATGCAGAGAGAGAACGAGCTTCTGTTCATCCCCAGTATGAGACCCGGTACAGTCTCCTTGTTCATACCGCTGCGTTACAACCGCTGTAGCTAATGATGTCACTTCATATAGTTGTGATCACAACGCTCCTGACTGGTGCTCGTGTGTGTGTGTGTGTTTATATCTCAGTGCCCGCTTCTAGTAAGCTCCCGGAGAATGTGCGTCCCCGTTACCTGGAGGAGGAGGGTCTTTACGTAGGAGAGAGACCCTACGTCTCCCTGACCAATCAGAACATCATGGAAAACCGCATCATAAAGCAGAATCAGGTAAGTGATACAACGGTGGCATTAACGTCATAAAAAGATGTGAAAGTTCTTGTTTTTTTGTTTTTAAAATAGGAACTTGCTCATGAAAGTGGTAGACAGTTCCTTCTGAAAATGGAAGCACCTGCAGTGCAGCTTCGTGCCACGTTACCTTTCCAGGGTTTACCGTATAACTTGCCGTGCCTTTTTTTTAAACTCGCACAATATGGACTCTAATGGCTGTCGCATAAATCCTCACTGCGTTTTCCAATGTACGTATTTCACACATTTTTTAAAGTAACTGGACACGGTTCAAGTGTGAAATCAGTCCAATATTTATAATATATTATATTACGTCACATAGATATCGTTCTCTGTTCACAAGCCATTTTGCAAATCAAGTCCATACGATGTCTTAGCAGTCACATAGAGAACGAGTTTCTAATACAAAAAAAATATAGGCTTGTTGCTAAATATTGATGATAATTGTATCTAAATTATTTTAGATACAGTTAATGTGATGACACGGGTCTCACGAGGAGCAGAATCGTGAAAAAATGCTTTGCGCTGTTTGGAACAGGCAGATCTGCAGGCTGCTACCACGCAGAGTTCTAAACAAGCAAAGGGGTGGCGATTTATAGACACGCGGTTGCTAGGCAACGCTGCAAACAGCCTGGATACGCCGCACCTGGCGGCGTGTCTATTTAAGGGTCCTGATACCTCGGCAATTGGTGTGATCATTTACGTAGCACCGGTAAGGTATCAGGGCCAAAGCAAAGACAAGGAAAGACAAAAAGAAAAAAAAGGAAAAGAAAAAGACAAGCGTGCAGAAAGTGGAGAGAAAGAGGCAAAGACCCAGCCTCCCTAAGACGCCAGCGAAAGAGAGAGTGATACGCCTCAGTTTAATGTGCGCTCTGTGTTTAAGTTTATAGTGCAAAGCACAAATACCTATTATCTCAAATAAATCCTCGGTAAGGGCAAAGGCCCCGAGAGGATATTAGTTTTTGTTTTAGTTTCCAGAGCTCGTCCGTTCTTCTGTAGACGGCGGAGCTCTGTTTATTTTGTGTTATCAGTTTTCTTTTGTTTCCATTTACTTACTTAATAATCCCAAGCCATCTCTAAACGTCTTCCCGTGCGCATCATAAGCACTCTCACAAACTCCTATTTCATTGACCCCCTCTAAAGCACTGCGTCAGGGCTCTTATAATCATTGAAACATCTCTTGGTGCGGCTCTCCATACCGCACCATGTAACAGTTAAACCTTGGATTACGAGCATAATTTGTTCCGGAAGCGGGCTTGTAATCCAAGCACTCGTATATCAAAGCAAATTTTCCCATAAAAAGTAATGGAAACTCAGATGATCCATTCCACAACCCAAAAATATTCATATAAAAATGATCGCATTTACCTTTAAAAAGAATGCTGGTGTGAGAAGAGAATAAGGAGGAGGAAGAGAGGGGGGGGGGGCTACTGTGTAGGATGACTTTCACATACGCACGCGAACACACACACACTTAGTAACGGAATCACTACTTTTTGACACAGAGTCTCTGTCGAAAAACTGGAATCGACCTGGAATCTTTAGCAAGGAACCTCTTTTGAGGATTTCAAAGAAATGTGACGTTGCATCGTCATTAAACAGATTGATCTATTGATCTGCTACAGCAGTTTATCAGCTTTTAAACTTTTTTTTTTCTTCTTCACGGAGGTCGTTGTTGCAGTACAATTACTACAAAACGGTCACTACACTTGGACACAAAATTAAAAGAAAAATGCTTTACGCGCACGCACACAAGTAGTCACAATGTCATAGTAAACAGTACAGGCGTATATACGACTATAAGAGTGACGCACACACACTGAGACCGAGCATGGGAGACGAATACCCACAGCGAGAGAGAGGGAGATGAACCATTGGCTCAGTTGTGATCACGTGATGCTTGACAGACAAAGCGCTGTTGAAGCGCTACGTCAAATTCATTTAAAAAACTTTGCTCGTCTTGCAAACCACTCGCAGACCGAGTTACTCGCAGTCCAAGGCTTTACTGTGCGTGTGTACTTGGGCTCGGAGTGTTTACACAGAAACGTGTTTCTTTCTGCGCAGGGGATGAAGTGGTTTGGCGATGATGGCCGGATCATGGCGCTACCCGATCCAATCAAAGAATCTTCCTCAAGACCGCCCCTTTTCCATCTGGAGGAGGAGCTAGAGCCGGCACTACAGACTGTCTACAGAAAGGTATTTTGCTCAGTGTGTATACGAGGGGTTATCAAAAAGTTTCAAGACTAGTTTTGTAACGCGCCAAGTAGCTGAACAACTGGTGCTATTTTGAACACTCTATTTCCTCATGGACTGCAAGTTAGAACAAAGAGCGGACGTGAAATTCCGCGTGAAACAGGCACGTTTGACATGATTCAGCAGTTTACGGCGATGCTGCAACGAGTCGTTCAAGGTGTTTTGAGTGGATCGAGAATTGGTCCCCAGGGGCCAGACCTTCAATAGCAAAAAAACAGAGCTTGTATCTTTTTTTTCTTTTTTTCTTTTTTTTTTATCTTATGTGAACGCTCTAATTATAAATCCTAAAGCTGCTCGCATGCAAAAAAAAAAAATAATAATAATTTTGGAGCTCATCTTGTGCATCTCACATAAATTATGACTATATGCCCCTATTGGCCACCATTTAGGACTCACAGGTAGTCTATAATGTACGAATGAGATTTGTTTCAGGAGCATGTTCGTAAGTCAGATTTGTTTTTAAGTCTTATAGGCCTTTGACACGAATATACAACGTAAAGCATACCAATACACTCGACTGAATCTTTGTCCCCATTCCCCACACGTCAAATGTAACAGTGTTGTCTCTGCGCCTTTAAATCGCAAGGGGAATCCCAGACGGCATTTTGTCTCAGAGCTGTTTTCGATGAGTGTGAGAGTGTTAAACTGGAAAAAGGGTCCAGTAACCTCTATACACTCTCTACAAATTCTTTCTTTCTCTCTACCTGTGCGTCATATTATACAACAGTTACCGGACGAGAGACATATCTTAAGTGGTGATAATGGATTGTAACAGTGCTGGGGCGTGTACCTATACTGCATCATACTATAGGTGTTCTACAATCATTAATTATATTAACTTTCGGTCGCAGCGTGGGTGAAAGTAAGTCTGTAGAGTCTGCAGTACTGAGGAGAGAGCAGCTGCCTAGCATGGACTGGTTTCTGTACTGCTTCTGTGAGAAAACAAAACTCAAGGAAAATAAAAAGAAAAGCATAGGACTATTATTTCAAAGCAGAACAATTCATTTGATTTATTATACTGTCTTTTTCAACAAGGACTTAATTTAAAACATGAGCTAGTCTTTTGAACAGGAAGAGCTTGGAATCTTAACAGATTACAGAGTTCATTCGAAACTCTTGAAGGCTTGTTAAATTATATAAAGTAGCTCAAATTCGTCATAAAAAATATATACATAGTAATTTTTTTGGGGCTTTTTTTCGTGCAGGCGCTGAAATCTAAGTACGTCAACCGGTACATCGTAGGAGTCGGAGACCCAGACGGAGACTACCAGCTGGACGTTGATGTATCCGGGCTGATATTCTCCCATCATCCCTTGTTCAGCAGGGAGCACGTACTGGGGGCTCGGCTGGCTCAGCTATACGACCAGCACCTCAACAGACGCCACAAAAACGTCACCCGTCTCCTGACAGATAAGGTAAGGAGAAGCAGCTCAATTACAATGGTAACGGCTTTCACTGTAGGAAATCTGCTAAATAATACACAACCTCTTTTTCCGATTGTGCGACTTCAGTTGAACGGGTTGCGAAATGCGATTCACAATACGCTCGAGCTTCATAACGGAGAGGGCCTCAGTCTGGTGAGTCAGCAAAGAATCATGGAGTACAAGCAGGAAATAAGGTAAGCAGTTCCACGTCTCTGAGATTTGAAGTGGCATAAAAAAAGGATTGTTAATTGCAATTACAATTATGTTAATTGCTAAAACTCCCGTTTCATCAGAAACACTCGCCAGCTCCGAGACTTGGAGCAAGAGAGAGACCGAACTCTTCTGAAGAGCATTGTGAAAGTGTGGAAAGAGCTCAAAGCCCTGCGGGAATTCCAGGGCTTCACCAACACGCCCTACAAACTCTACATCAGGAAGTGCGTACCGCTAAATACAACCAGAAACATCACACTTATCCATGATTCCTCAGAGCACATCAACATACACATGTTCTTCAGTTCAGCAAACATCACCATTGACATTAATACCAAACAAACCAACCCTCTTTGATACTCGTAAAAAAGTAATCTAACCAGTTTTTTAGTAATCACATTCAGCAGTGCAGCTAACGCTCTAGCACTTTCCTAAAAACAACCAATAGCACTAAAATCTAACACCAACAATCAACCCATTACTTTATCGTACTGCCGCTGTGAGTCCAGCGACTCTCCATGTTCTATAGTCCCCCAAGCCTTTCTATCTTGTACTGCATCTTTTAGTTATCTAAAAAATAAACGGCAATCAGAATGAGATCGATGTTTAAATAACAAACGACATGAAATAAATCCCAATGTTGCAACAAAACGTACATTTTTCATTTAATAATCGTTTGGATTAAGTCATTCACTATACAAGATGCAGAATAGGACACTCAAAAGCTACACACACATTTTTACCATCAAGAGAAAATTCACCACAGTGTTCATGTACAACTTATTTTTACGTCATCAAACATATTTTATTTGACTGTAGGTCTTCTACTCCTGTGAGGAACTTGTTTTATTCTGAAAAGTTTTTAAACGAGTAAATTCAAATGTAGTTTTAAAGTTCTTAAAAAAATTTATCTTAAACATTCTTATCTCATTTTAATATTGAATGAATAAAAACAAGCGGGCATGGCGTTAAAAAAAAAAAAGAAACAAACAAAAACAAAGTTTCCTTAAACACGTGTCAGTTACTTCCACAATGCTAATCACAATCTCGGCGTTCGTCTCCCTCTCTTCCTTCTCCCTTCCACATCTCCCAGGATCAGAACATTTCCCAGGGAATTGCGCCTTCTCGTTACACACACCCCAAGTATTTCAGCTCAGCTTCAACATCTGTCTTTCCATTTCCATTGTCCTTTCAGTCATGATACTTTTTTTTTTTTAAGTATTGATTCATTTGTCCTCTTCGCTTTCCAAGTCGTCTCCAACACCGCGTTTTGTAGGCATCAATTATTCACCATTCAGCCTTTCTCAAGGGTCCAGCTTTCACAACCATGCCCAAGAAATGGAAACGCCAACCCATTCCAGTACTGTAAGAATTCTCCCTAAAAAAATCATCATCATCAT
>JAOVVA010000019.1:17482000-17497325 GCA_028565275.1 Leiocassis micropogon
CTCGTAAACATAGTCGTATTCAGTATTGTTTCCTGTAAAGCAAAAACATTATGAAATTAAAGACATTTTAAACAAATTTTCTATGTTTTGCTTCCCTAAAGGATAAAACCCGTTACAATAGGCTTCACAAACATAAAAAGGAACTTATTGTCCACGACCTGACACAATGCATGATCAGTTACAGCTGACTGTATACAATTGAACTTATTAGATTTATCTATTAAAATAGCTTTAATTACCCATTTTGCTCCAGTTTGGTTCGAAGACTGATTTTTTTTCCCTTGGAAATCCAGTAAATAATCCAAGAACTAACAAACCCCCCCCCAAAAAAACACCAAAAAACCCTCTTTATAGTGTAAAAAAGCAACTCTTATTCTAAAAGCCGATCAAAATATTAATTAATAAAATAAAGAAAAATTTTAAAGCGCTACATGGAGAAAAGAAAAATCTACCAGACTGGACTGAACAAGAGTGTGTTGTGTTTTTATGCGGCGTCCGCGTGCTCCCTCCCAGTTGACCCACCTGATGTTCTTTTTAAGCAATAAGGAAGTAAAATATGTTGAATAAATAGTTCATGCTTTTTATTATTATTTATTTGTTCAGACACCGCAGAAATATCAGACTCCAGTGTAACAGTCAGTACGTTTTTCATTTAAGTGTTCGGGACACTTTTTTCGCATTCTGGTTTCAAATAAACACAAAATAATTAACAATATTTTTTTTTGTTCTGGTTATATCAAGCTTGAAGGAAACCGGAGAACCCAGATGGACGCGTGACGTGTGATACTCCACACACCTGAGCTCAGGATCAAACCCTAGACCGTGGACTTTAAGTCAATAAGTGACAATGGTTTAAACAAATGAAAGAAATGCATTCTATGAACACATGACTAATTATACACAATTTGTTAGATAATAAAAATAAAATGGATATAAAATAATAAAAATGTGAATTAATACATGATTAAAATGCGATTTTTCTATATTCGTATAGAAATATATTAAATGATTATGAATGAAAATAATTTTTCATTATTCATACACTGCCCAGGGGGGTGATTATGGCCGTGGCATTGTTTCTATAAGCTTATGCAATGTCACATTTCCACCCAGAGTCGCATTCAGTTCTCTCCAAGTTCTTGTATTGATGACGGCCGAGTCGGACCGCTGCGTAAAGCCTTCTCCAGCACAGCACAAAGATTTTCAACGGGGTTAAGGTCTGGCCAATCCATGTGTGAAAATGGTCTCGTGCTCCCTGAACAGCTTTTACACACTGTGAGCCTGATGAATGGCTCGTACGTCATTTTGGAATATATATATATTTCTATATGGAAGAAATAATCCATTGATGTGATACTCTGGTCATTCAGTACATTCAGGTCGTCAGCTGACCTCATTTTTGGGGCACATAACATTGCTGAGTCTAGACCTGACCATCTGAAGCAACAGATCATAACACTGCCTCCACATTAGGCACTGGACGTTTAAGAGAAGAGAAGCTACTCAACTGCGCATCAGTTACGGTTAAATACACGGCGGGAAAAGAACTATTTGATCCCCCCCCCCAAAAAAAAAAAAACATGACTTACTACTTGGTGGAGAAACCCTTGCTGGCAAGCACAGAGGTAAGATGTTTTTGGAGCTGGTTACCAGGTTTGCACACATGAAGGATTTTGTTGCACCATTCCGTACAGATCTTCTCTAAATCCTTAAGGTTTCTTGGCTAGGCAACTCCATGGCTAGTAGCAGATTCCATTAAAGAGAAAGCACAAAACAGAGTGATGGCGATGACATCATTGTCATGTCATCATCGTGCTGATGTCATAGCGCTTGGGCCCAAAAATAACAAAACCAGAAACAAAAAAATAACAAAAATGACTGTACTTAAAAATCTAAAACAATTTACTTGCATGTAAAAAAGATAACATTTTGTGTATAATTGTAAAAAAAAAAAAAAAATGTGCACCCCCTTACAACAATATTTGTACTTTGTGTCTTCAAATTAAATTTTATTTGTTGCGTACACCTAAAAAAGCTAGAACGTAATGGAATTCATTGCATTAATAGAAGAAAAAACATTGCACTAAAAAGAATGTAAACTATAAAAGCTACAAATATACAGATATATGCTGTTTTTGTTGTTGTTCCTTCAGCTGCTCCCGGCAAGTGTTCCCCACAGCGGGCCATTTGATCCGCACATACAAGCTCGGCACAGATTTGACGCAAGATGCCCTTCCTGACACAAGCCTCCCATTTTATCCGGGATTGGGACCGGCACTGCATCCAGTGGCTGTGGTTTGACCACTGACTGGGAATCGAACCCGAACTTTTTTTTAAAACAGAGTTCACAGGGTAAACCTTGTAAAGGATCTTAAAATGAAGAACGTTAGTTTTATTGGAGATTAAGTATTTATTGGGTATAAGTCAGGCTTTATGTCAGTCAATATCTTGAATATAAGATCTCCGATAAAATTTCCTTCTAGGAGCAATTCTTCATTGAGTTTGAAACATCCGGCGAATGTGTTTATCAGTTTATTTTCTGTCTATTATATCGATGCCATCTAAAAGTAATTTTAATTGTATAATCTCATACCAATAGTTAAAAAAATGGTGACTTTTAACGAGAATAATTAAACCGGGGCAAATTAGTCTCTTTAAGAACATAAAAACCTGTCAAACCATTTAGGGGGAAAAAATGATTTATTTTAGACCGTAATTTCTTACCTTGTTCCAAATGAGCATTTTATGAGGCGAGAAGTAACAGTAACAACTTTTTTTTTTTTTTTTTTTTTTTTTACAAAAATCACAGTTACAATATTGAAAAAATAAAAGTACAAGCTTGAGGTGTAAAAAAAATAAAATGCATTGTGTAATTAACTATCCACAATAAAATAGAAGATGTACTGTATAAGCAAACTTAACAAAGAATATATAAATAAATAATAACAATAGACAACAACCAACAAATAAACGGACAAATAAATCATTATAAAAAGAAGGAACAATTAGAAAATAACTAAAGAAACTAACAGTAAAAAAAAAAAAAAAAAATCACAGTGTTTCACTGATTAAATCTGATTGTGGAGACAATAACAGAGACAATGTGTGGTTTTCTGTTAAAATTCAAAAACAGCAACAACAATGACAGCCGGGTTCAGCTGTTACGTGACGTCATCGCTTCAGTGCAACTAAGCTTGCTTGTCTTTCCTATTGGTCGAGACGCGCGAGTGGGCGGGACGTCAAGTTGTGAAATAAGAAAGATGTAAGTACTTTCGCTATATTTTCCACAATTATACATGTCAGTAAAACATTTTATAAAACATTATAAATCATAATGTAGTGTATTAATCAGTATTTAATCCCTGAACGTTTAATAAGGTTTACTTTTGACCTGTCAATCAAACGGTTTGAGAAGACTAGCGGGTTTGTTCACCTGCAGTAAACATCGCACAGCCTCGGGATCTCTAAAGTATGTTCAAGTTTGTCAACCTTCAACTTTAAACTTTAAACGTGCCTGTTTTGTTCCTCTCACGGTGTAATATGTGTCTGGTTAATGAACCTTTCTGGGAATTATGACTTGTTAAACTGTAAACACTCAGGGTTCAGTGTTTTAATGCTGTTTTGGACGTATTTAAAGTCAAAGTTTATAGAAATATAGAAATGTAGTCTTTAACACTGACACACATGTCGTACTTTCATAATTTACAGACGGCCCCTGTGCCATATCTTACTTTCCTGACATTATTTATTTATTTATTTATTTATTTAGTCTGTCTGTTTGTTTGTTTATAAATAAAAAATGCCTGGTCACGACTTGTTCTTGTGTGATTACGAGATAAGTGAGTCTGAGATGCACTACTCAATTTATAATCCATAAAATTGAACAAAAAAAAAAAAAGAAATCTATATGGTTAAATGAAGTTTTCTATTGTTTTATTAGTGTTTCTTGTTATCATCACGACTTATCAAGCGGTTATTTTGTTCTTACAACTTGATGCTCTCACATCCTGGATGAAATAGACAATAATGTATCCTTCTGTTGTTATTTATTTATAAATGTATTTTTTTTTAAAAATAAATACATATTTAAAGCTCTGCTTTGAAAAAGACTTAAAAACTTTAAACATAATCAACCTTTGATGTGTATGTGTTTTTGTTTGTTTGTTTGTTTACAATTCCCTGTTTAGCACCTGACACATGACCTCTTGACCCGGGTGTGAGCCGGGACCGAGCAGGACCATGGCGATGGCTGGAGAGGGACAGCTTCAGAGGATTATCAGAGATCTGCATGGTACAGTGTGTGTGTGTGTGTGTGTGTGTGTGTGTAATGAAAGAGAAAGTGGCAGTACATCCATGCACATGTTGAAGAATGTATACTGTGTAGATGGATGTAAAACTCGCCCGGGTCCACCTGTGATCTTTATGAGATGTATCATAAGATCTCAGCCTGACATGTAGAAGGGACAAAGTTCCCTCCAGGCTTTACATGTGCGAGGATCGTACAGAACGAGGAGGAGGCTGGAGTTGGAATGAGGTGTAGAGACTTGGCAGAAAGAAGTGATGGGCATGATAAGGCATGATTGATTGCTACCAGTTTTTCTTTTCACCCTTAATGCACTTATGGAGACATCTGTTTTGAGATTCAGCAAGCTAAAATTGGTCAAAGTGAAGATATTTTAGTTTATATCGCAGTGGTCTTGATTTCCTGGGTGTTGATGGGTGTCTTCTGGGTTCTCCACATCATGCAAAAAAACATACCTATAGCTGAATGAGCTACAATAAATTCTCTCCTAGGTGTGAACGTGTTTGTAAACGTGCTTGTGGTACCCTAGCATTAGGAAAGCGAATCACCGGACACCTCCAGATACGATATTATCGCGAGACCCGATTTTCGTCTAATTAGCACTCGTGGTGTGTGTAATGAGTAATTAGGTTTGAGATTAATTCGCTCTCAGAGTTTGGAAAAAAACACAGATTGGACGCCACATGCGTTTTTTGATAATGTAACGCATAAAAATGCGTTTCTTTTGCAGCACAGAATCGTTTGTATCTGAAGCTGATCGATCGATCACCGGTCACAGCCAATCAACCTGAAAATCAGACAAACTAGGAATGTCATAACTGAATTTTTTTTCCCCCTCAATTCTAACCACCATCCGTCCTGTGCTGTATTCGTGTTGTATTTTCACCCAGTGCTCCTGGGACTCACTCTCCTTCCATTATCATCCTGAACCGAGATAAAATTATCTCTTGGTGATCCTCTCCAACATTTTTTTGTCACCAGATGCAGTGTCGGAGCTCACCAAGGAGTACAACGAGACCGGGGAACCAATCACAGACGACAGCACTAACCTGCAAAAGTTCTCCTACAAGTTAGAGTACCTGCTTCAGGTTTGTCCTCAGGACCGTCCAGTGTTTTAACCTCCAGCTACATTCTTATTCTTGTTTTTAGGTGTTACAGCTTCTCTTTATCGTCTCACACAGTTTGACCAGAAGGACAAGACTACGTTTCTGGGCACGAGGAAGGATTATTGGGACTACTTTAGCGACTGTCTGGCCAAAATCAAAGGCGCCAATGATGGCATTCGCTTCGTCAGATCCATCGCTGAGGTAGCACCTGTTCATTCACTCATTCTGTTCCGTAGGTCAGGGCGTCACATCCACGCGATGCTAAATCTACAGTGCGTCAGGAGGACAGTACTGAAGAAGACATGCAGATTAGTCTTGCCAGCTCCAGTCTTTGTCATACATAGTTCCACGTTGGGTAGATTTGTTTAAACACAAAGGTCAAAGTGAAATAAATATCAGTTCTTCCTTATTTAATGACATGAAGCAGCGTTTCTTGAAATGCCAGTTTCAGTCGTGTAAAAGTTTTAGTAGACAACAGGATATTTGCAGTACAAGCAACCATGTGTTATAGTTATATAAGAATGACTGCCCCCTCACGATTAGTTATGTTGAAAATGTAATTGTTGAAAATCTATGAAACATGTTTTAAATATTTTTTTTTTGCACCTAAAACCTTCGTCTCTTAACCAGCATGATTTGAAATTTGAACGCAGCTCGTCTTCTCTATCTTGAAAGTCACCTCTGATTGTTAAATAAACTCCTTACAGAATAACGTCACCAAATCAATTACGATTGTTTAAAAAAAATAAAAAGTTTGCGATTTGCACCCAGGTCTACTCTTTGGTTGGAACTTTCAAAAGCAATGTATTTATAGTTTTTACAAATGATGCTTTAGTGCAAAGTGGACCGTGTGCATAGCATTAGATATAACATGACCTTCCTTATTGTTGTTCTTCATAGATTTCTTAACAAACCTCCCTTTTTTTAATATGAATGTGTTTAATAATACACACTTCCTCCTTTTGGTTTCTCACTGGGGAAAGTTTTTAGTATCTAATATCTGCTTTATTAGATATTAACTTCCCCCATACATAACACGCATTTGTTTCATGACAATTAAAACTTTGCTGTTGTTTCTGTGTTTAGAAAAAGTTTTAAGAAGCAGATTTAAAATTCTAAACTATAAGTAGTCGGACAAGTTCCAGCTGCAAAAGCTGAAAGGTTTCTTTTTTTCTCAGCGATCGGCAGCAATGTCATGTGACATGTGATGTGAAACTGAGTTACGACCCCAGAGCTGGCAGTGGCGTTAAAAAAGATATTTAAAAAAAATACATGTGTGAAGAAGTACAGATTTTTACTTTTTTGCTTATTTGTCACATTTAAATGATTCTAATCATCAAAGAAATTTTCATTTAAAACAAAGATAACCGGAGTAAATACAAAATGCAGTTTGTAAATGATCATTTCATTTATTAAGGAAAAAAGCTGCCCAAACCCTATGTGGAAACGTAATTATTAAAATGTTTTTTTTTTTAGCAAATATAAGACAAGTCATAGTGTTCTTTTTGGTCAGCAGTGGCTTTCACCGTGTAACTCTCTCATGAATACCATTTTTTTGCGCCCAGTCTCTTTCTTATTGTTGAATCATAAGCACTGATCTTCTCTGTGTGCCAGGTGATGCCTGCAGTTCTCTAGCTGTTGGCCATCATCATGGTCCGCTTGAGTGCCAAAGCCTTAGAAATCACTTTGTAGCCCTTTTCCCAGACTGGTACATATCAATTACTTTCTCATCTGTTCTGGAATTGATGTGTTACTTTTTGAGGTCTTTTAGCATGCTTCATTTTCACATATTCTATTTAAACGATTTCTTGATTCTGCAGGTCTGGTAGTAATCAGGCCTGGGTGTGGCAAGTGAAATTTAACTCAGCTTTCCAAAAAAGAAAAATCACAGTTATTTCATGATTTACCCCAAGTGTTGGCGGGAAGTGTTGGCATTTTGTATTTTCCCAGGTTATCTTAAAATTTGTGTGATATTAAAGTTTGTTTGATGATCTGAATCATTTAAATGTGACAAATATACACACAAATAAAATATCAGAAGGGGGCAAATACTTTTTCACAGCAGGGTTCGTGTTTATGTAGTTACTAGGTCCTAGTTAGACATGCATTAAAGCTGTTTTTGTAATGTTTTCTTTGAAAATCTCTATAACATTTATAAAAGTCCTGAAGACTGCCATGTGGTGCAAAAACCTGCTGTTACAAACCACTGATACTGGAGACTCCTTACAAAATGACACAAAATATCACCATTTTAATCATCTTTATTGTATAATAGCATGTTTTTTAATCTGATTATTACATTTAGGTTAGTCCATGTGTAGGCTGTTGCTACGAAAATATTAATCAACAACACTGTGTCATGAACAGTGTAAACCAAATGCATTTTATTTCAGTGTAAAGGAAATTCTTTGTGATCCAGCTTGTACGTGTGAAGAAAACAACACTCCTTGTCTCTTTCTCAGCTGAAGACGTCGCTCGGGAAAGGCCGAGCATTTATCCGCTACTCTCTGGTGCACCAGCGTTTAGCGGACACGCTCCAGCAGTGCCTCATGAACCACAGGGTCACCAGGTACCCGCACCCACAACCGTGCTGTACTTCTAAAGGGGTCATTCATTTATAACACTGCAGCACATACTGTACTGTACTGTACACTCTCTTCACATGACTTGTGTGTCGTTCTGTTTATCTACTTATTTTTGGTCGTACCGCTGTTTCGTGTTCCTGTAAATGATCAGGTTTGCACAAACGATGTTTTACCTACGAAATTTCTCTTCCCGTGTCGAGTTGTACTTCTTTAAATCTGTTTCCCTGTTTTATCAGAACCGTACTGGGAGTGGAAGCTGCCCTTTTCACGTATCGCTAGAATAATAGGTACATGTGCGTGGTGGTGCGCAAGCAACCGAGTACATGTGTGTGGATCGATTCGGGAAGTTCGTTATGTCGCGCACGTAACCGCAAGTTCAGTTCTTCTATGGCTGATTTTAGATTATACTGCTTAGTTTTTTTAGTTGTTGTTTTTGTTTTTTCGGGAGGTTTTCACTGATTTTAATATTGATAATTATCAAGCAAGTATGGCTTTAAAAAAGATCAACCATTTTAAATACAAATTAAGTACCTTCAAATTCAAAATTCTAATTTTATTTGTCACATTCACAGTCATACACAGTACGATATGCAGTGAAATGCTTACACGACCGCCAGTGACCTTAAAAGTAAAAGCTTATTTATAAGAAATAAATATGAATAAAAAAGAAATACAGTAGAAAATAAAATAAAATAAAAAATTCAATTTAGCTAGGTAAAAAGAGAGTAAAAATATTTCTGTACAAAAAAAAAAAAATTCTGTGCAATAGAAATATAGAAAAAAATTTAACTTTTTGTATAAATAAAGAAAAAAATGACACCTTTGTCGTTATTGTAAACAGGTGATTCTCCTTAAAATACAGCATGAAAATACTTTTCAATACTTTGTACTTTTGTAGGCCCAGAGGAAGGTTTCTCTCCTTGGATTCAGTTCCCACCCAATGCCAAACCCCAGCCACTGGGTACAAGCACGGATTATTAATTGGAGCATTACGTCCAGAAGGGCATCCGGCATAAAACCTGCGCCAAGTTGTTGTGCAGATCGGGGTGCCCGCTGTGGCGACCCCTTAACAACATTTAAACTTTATATAGTATACTGTGAGGTCCAAAGGTCTGAAACTACATTCAAAATCTGGGAGTTTTTTATTATTTAAAACAAACAAAACACTTTAGAATGTTGAAATATTGGGGGAAAAAAGAGGAAATGTTAATTTTCATGAATATTGACTTAAATATAGAGGGGATTCTGTGCCAGCTCGAGTGCACACAAGAGGAACAAAGAAACAAACTGAATAATAAGGAACTCTAAACCTCAGGACAATATTTCCAAGATTTAGCATTTCATTCATTCATTCAAAAAAAAATAAATAAAAATCAAATAATTTTTCACAGCACTGTTTGTTTATGTAGTTACAGGGTCCTAGTTAGACATGCATTAAAGCTGTTTTCTAGTGTTTTCTTTGAAAATTTCTATAACAATTATGAACTGTGTAAAAAGTCCTGAAGACTTTAATGTGATGCAAAAACCTACTGTGATACTGGAGACTCCTTCCAAAATGACACAAAATATCACCATATTAATCATCTATGTTGTATAACAGCATGTTTTTTAATCTGATCATTAGGTTAACATTTAGGTTAGTCCATGTGTAGGCTGTTGCTACGGAAATGAGAAAATGCATTCGGTCAGTTTAAAGAATTCATCATCAGCGCTGTGACAGACAGTGTAAACCAAATGCATTACTGTTATATTAATATTATGTGATGCGTTTGAATTCGACATGTCAACATTACAAAATGTCAATTGTAATGAAAAAAAACTTTTGTTCTGAAATCACTGTGGATATACTTGTGAATCCAACTGTATCTGAAGAGTAGGAATATTGATAATAGATAGATGTGTCTCAAAGCATTTCATATGTGATAAATTCATACAAAATTATTATTATATTGATTCCTATAAATAATGGGGACATGGGGAATCTTTAGTTCGGAAGTGTATCCGATCGAGTCTTACACGCCGTCGTGTGTTTAATCTGCAGTGACTGGTATTATTCCCGAAGTCCCTTCCTGAAGCCCGATCTCAGCGCAGACATCGTTAACTCTCTTTATGAGCTCAACGAAGTCCAGTTCGATGTGGCGTCGCGGGGTCACGACCTAGATTCGGCCTGGCCCACTTTTGCGAGGTAAGCAGATGAACACGGCACAGTGTGCAGTCACGTATTAGTACGGCTGGTTTAGGAGAGAGACGTGTGAATTACTTTATTCTAAGATGCATAACTCAAATAAATTGTTTAAGGCGGCTCTAATCCTCTTCTGTAATACTGTATGAAAACGCAAAATTATGAACTTTGTAGTTTATTTTGGAGAAATGTATTGTTTGGCTTCTTGGACCCTGCTGATTTTTTTATTTCAATTATAAAGCAAAATTTTATGGCAGCACAAATAAATTCACAGGCAAGATTACAATTTCTTTTTTTTTTTTTAAAAGAGATCAACCAAACATTGTATTGTCTGTTATTTAATATTTTTTTCTTCTGTTCTCTTTCTCTTACAATCCAGCCTTGTTATGGCATATTGCATAATTGTATTGCCATTGATTTAAATAATAAAAAAAGGAAATAAAAGGAGAGACATTTGAATGTGAGTCAACGTGCACTGATGCCGCTGCTCTTACAGTGAAGAGTTAAATAGCAGTGGAGAGACACAGTGTTAAAGAGACCAAACCAAGCATTCGTTTTTTTTGAAGCCAGTTAAAGTAAATAATCCAGTATCCATTTTTCACCAGATTTCCTCTCCGTCTTTAATCTATATCCCTGCTGACGTTTTGCTCCACAGGAGGACTTTAGGTATGACCAGCTCCCCGAGCCACATGTGGAGAGCACCGAGCCGCAGCTCCAGCGTTAACAGCCTGGCCAGCTCGTTTTCACAGGTGATACTGTATGCTCTACAATACACTGGAATTATAGAAGAGTTAACAAATGTAAAAATAATGTATCATGGGTATATTTACATGTAAATCACTACTGTGTGTTTCCAGTAGATGGCAGGAGTTACCAAACTTCTTCTCCTTATTCTGTTGGAGTGATTGAGTGATTTTAAATTCTGTCCCTGAAGTAATCCTTTTAGATTTACGTTTACATTTTCTTAGTTGGTTGTCTTTTTTTAATCAGTTTGATAAATGACCAGTTGAACAGTTTCAGGGTTAAAGGTTGAGGTTAAAGTTGATTGGCAGTGGCACCTTGGTGGTGCTGGGACCAACACCTTAACTACAATTGTTCCCAGTAATTCGGTACTCAGTGCATGCAGAGGGTCCTTGGTGTTAATCCAGGGCTGGAAGTTTAAATCGTTGTCTTTCTTTTTTTTATGATTTATGATTGGCCTTTCCTGTGGATATGTTTTTCACCCCACATTTTCAGCTAACAAAATAATTTTGAAAAATAAATAAATTAAAAAGGTTATCTACACTACTGTTCAAACGTTTGGGATCACTTTCTAACTCCATGGTCGTTCCTGATTTTCATTTCTTTCTACATTGCAAAACAATACTGAAGGCAACTAAAATACACAATAATCTCCTTTGATCAGTTGATATTGAGATGTATATCTGCTACTTCTGCTCTGTAAATCCTTTATAACGGCTCAAATCTGAGGTGCTGTTTGTTAATTGGTGATTTCTGAGGCTGGAAACTCTAAATGAACTTCTCCTCTACAGCAAAGTTTTGGTCTTGCTTCCCTGGGAAGGTCATCATGAGAAACAGTTTCATCAGGGAGCTTGAATTTGTATCATGATTCAATTTTTGAATTTGTATCATGATTCTTTTATCTGGCTAATCATGTAGCTCCATAATCGATAAAAAAAAAAATGATTTAAATTTATATATGTTACATTTGAGGTTTTCAAGTGTTGCCGTTCCTCTATAATCCTACAGGTGGCGCTCTAAACTATTTACACATTGGTAGGCAGCTCAGCATCCTGAGTGGTAGGAGCAGATTATGTGCTACGTCTGATTAGAATTGTAGCAAAATCTTAATATCGAATTGAGATATTTATAAAATTTTTATACGATATGAATCGGCAGCTAGGTATTGTGATAATATTGTATCGGCTGGTCCCTGGTGATCCCCTGTCCATCGAGATGTTCTCAAAGGATAATTGCAGTGCTTGAGCTTGATAATTGTGTTTGTCGTACCAGTACTAACTGTTTGTCCTGTGTCCTTGCTCTTTCAGGCCCCGGAGTTCCCCTGCAGTCCAGAGTTTGGACATAGCTTGCTGAGCGAATCCGCAGAGCCGTTGTCCGATTCTGCCATCGCCACCGTGGACGAACTTCGTCTGGAGCTGGATCAGTCAGAGCTGAAACAACGTGAGCTTGAGGACCATGTTCAACAACTCGGCAACCAGGCCACAGAGCTCCGTGGCGTGGTTATTGAACTTCAGAGACAACTGGACATTTCATTAGCAGCCCAGTCTAACAATCAAGAGCTTCAATACACGCTGGATGTCCTTGCTGAGAGGGAACGGACTCTAGCTCAGGATCTGGAAGTCCTGAGGGCGCGCGAGGCTGTTAAAGAGGCAGCAAATCAGGAAATTCTGGGCAAGTTAGCTTCTGCGGAAAAAAAGAACGAGGAGTTAATGAGTAAACTAGATGGGGTGCTTGAGGAGAAAGGACAGAGGACGGCTAGCCAGTTTGATTCAGCTCAGAAGATCCATGAACTCTTGGATGGACTGAAGGAAGCGGAGAAAGGCAAGATAGAAGCACTAGCGCATGCTGAAGAGCAAAGGATGCAGGCTGAACGTCTGGCTGAGGAGCTCAGGATGAAACACCAAGTCTTGACGGATGGAGATACTAAAATGGCCACTTTAACAGAGAAGTGTACGAAGCTGATGAAACAGGCAGAACAACAAAGGAATGCCATGGACAAGCTCCAGAAGGAGCTCTCAGTGGGGGAGAAGGAGCAAAGCAATCTTCAGAAAGACCTGCAAGACCTTCAGCACTGTCTGGAGGCAATGGAGCAACAGGCTATGGAAGAGAGGAAAAAGGCATTGGGGGAAAGAGAAGTGCTGCAGAAAAAGTTGAATTCTCTGAAAGAAAGTCTAGAAGGACAGGTGCAGAACCTAAAGGCAAAACTTCAGAGTAAAGAAACTGAACTTCTCTCCAGTGCAAAGAAGTTACAGCACCTGGAAGCTGAATCTGGGAAGACAGCAAGAGAGAAAGAAGGTCTGAGTGGAAGAATAGTAAAACTGGAGGCAAGCATGGAAGATCAAATCAAGAAGGTTAATGAATACCAGGAACAGTGCACTAATCTCACAGAGGTAAACAACAAGCTTCTCAAGACAATCGAGAAGAACGAGGAGACCAAGAAGGAGCTGACGAAGAGCAAAGCCGTGTTAGAAAATGATCTGGCTGTACTCAGGGCATCTGAAAAACAGCTGCGAGGTCAGCTCGATGACGCTAAAGTGACTGAAGATGAAAGGGAACAGCGGATGCGCAAGGAGAACCGCAGCCTGGATGAGAACCTCCAAAAAGCAGTCCTGCAGGTCAAGGAGTTAGAAAGCATAGTCCTTAAACTGGAGCAGGAGAACACAGATCTCAGGGAGGAGTGCGTAAAGAGTAAAGATGCTCTCACAACAGCACAAGAAGGACTGTGTAAATTTACTAAACAGCTCAAAGATCTAGAGAGAAGCCTAGAGGTGGCTAAATCTAACGAGGCAAATCTCACTTTGCAGCTAAAGGAACAACGTTCACAGCTGGAGGATAGAGAGAGGCTTTGCGAGGAGCTCCAAGAAAGACTTGACGAAGTGGAAGCCCAGGAAGAAGAGCTGGAGGCAGGGAAGGCAGATGCTGAGCGAGCCTTGGAGAAGCAGAGGGAGATGATGGAAAGGTTGGAGATCGAAAAGAAAATGGTGGAAAAAGCTCAGCTGGAGATGAGCGCATGCCATTCAAAGGAGGCCCAGGATAAGGCATCGAAAGTTGCGCTACTGGAGGAGCAGCTGGGCCTGAATGTGAAAGAGGTCTCCAGGCTTCAGGGGGAAGTGGTGGACCTGAAGGCCAAACTGTTCTTTTCGGAAGAGGAGAAAGTAAAGATACAGACCAAGCTGGAAATCACAGAGGCATCCAAGACAGAGCTGCAGACTTTGACTGAACAACTTAAAAAGCAAGCTGAGGAGCAGAACCGTAATCACGTCAACGAACTTTTACAGTCCAAGCAGCAAATGGAGGAGATGTCATCAGAGGTGGACGCAGCAACATCCTCGCTCGCGAAAACGTCAGCTAAATTCGCTGCAGCTCAAGAAGACCTGGCTGTCCTAAAGACCCAAAATGAACGACTGGTCACAGAGAACGCAGAGACCAGAGAGGGACTCCACAGAGCCAACACGGAGATGGCCGAGCTGGGAATGACCATCTGCAAGCTGACGGCGGAACACAAGGAAGCCCAAGAGCGCTGGACGGCCGAGAGCGCCCAGATCCACGAGCTGAAGGAGCGGGGCGAGCGCGAAGCAGATCGTTTGAACGCCAGCATGGCGGCGCTACGGCAGGAGAACGCCAGCCTGCGAGAGGAACTCCTGCAAACGGAGAAGCTTCCGGAAACAGTGCTGGAGCTGAAGGAGATGTTGGATAAAGCTGAGAAGGAGAGGGAGGCGGCGCATGAGGAAACGACAGCCATGAGGTTTCAGATGAGTACGGAGAGTATGGAGCACCAAAAGCACGTGAAGGTAAGGAGAAGGTCTTAGAGACAAGGGAACTGCATTGGGTTGGTCTGGATGGGATGAAGGGAAGAAACATCTGACTGTCCATTGGAGTAAATATAAGTAAAAGTGAAAGTACAAATCTTTGTTAGCTGATAGAATGTTGTGTATGAGCTCATTGGCCACTTTATGAGGAACACTGAATGTGCAGCAGCAAAATAACTAAGTTGCCACTTTATTAGGAACACCGTTCATAGAGGTAATGAACGGCGTGAGGTCAGCAGTTTGGACAGACTGAAGATTTGGACCCATGACTTTCTGATTATTTGGCATGAATATAACCACTATGCCTTAACCCCTGAGTCACCACTATGTGTATTCTGTATACAGTATGCAATAAATGCAATATATAATACACTGGCAACTTGCAGCATACTGTATTTATCCAGTATATACACTACCGTTCAAAAGTTTGGGGTGACTTTCTAACTCCATGATCGTTAATGATTTTTATTTCTTTCTACATTGTAAAGGAATGCTGAAGGCGTCCAAAAAATGCATTAATCCCCTTTGAACAGTTAATGGTGAGATGTGTCTGCTACTTCTGCTCTGTAAAGACTTCATAACGCCTCTAATCTGAGGTG
>JAOVVA010000019.1:17497425-17508884 GCA_028565275.1 Leiocassis micropogon
AACAAACTAAAAACTACTTCCAAAAATATTCAGCTTTGATATTAATGAGTTTTTTGGGTTCATTGAGAACATGGTTGTTGTTCAATAATAAAATTATTCCTCAAAAATACAACTTGCCTAATAATTCTGCACTCCCTGTACAGTACACTCACTCACACACTCATTCACACACTACGGGCAATTTGGGAACGCCAATTAGCTTAATTTGCAGGTCTTTGGACTGTGGGAGAAAACCCTGGAAAGTACCCGGAGGAAACCCACCAAGCACGAGAAGAACATGCGAACTCCATGTACACAGAGGCGGGAATCGAACTCGGGCGGGAATCGAACTCGGGCGGGAATCGAACTCGGGCGGGAATCAAATGGAGGGTGGGAATCAAATGGACTGAATCCCAGAGGTGCAAGGCGATAGTGCTAACCACTAAGCCATTGTGCAGCTTATTCTGTCCTGATTTGTAAAATAACAGTATTTATTGTACAACTTGCATCAGGGGCATTTTGCATTTTTAAAGGGCTCTTCAATATTGTCCTGTAGGTACAGTGAGTCGTAACTGCACCAGTTTGGGCTGGTCGCACCCGTTCCCTCCATACCATGAGGCCTGCAGCATCGAAGATGACATCCCAGAGGTCAGTGCGGTGCTTATCCCCCACCTTCATTTCTTAATATTGATTTAAATTAGATGATGTTGATTAAATGCAATGGGAACACATTTTTTTTACTGCGACAAGCAGCAAAGTGCCAAAAACTGTGTATGAATCAAAATGATCAGATTGTCCCTGATGGGCAAGCCGAGGGGGACGGTGGCAGGGAAAAACTCCCTGAGATGGCAATAAGAAGAAACCATGAGAGGAACCAGACTCAACAGGGAACCCATCCTCATTTGGATGATAACGGGTAGCAGGGATAGATCTTCAATCATACTGTGTGTTAGGAGGCTGGACGTTCAATATAACAATTGATGGCTTTAAGTTAATATGGAGTCCAGTTTGTTATTGGAGGCTCAGGTAGAAGGTATGAAACTCTAGTTTTGAACTATTGAGCGACTGCAGTCACAAGTCCTCAGAGAACAGCTGTCAGCATCATCCAAGGCCAGGACCGTCTTCATGGTCAAGTGGAACCGTTCCCACTCACCACACGCATTCCAAGCAGACCACAGGGGGCATCCATGTGATGACATTTTCAACCAGAAGCAAGAGGACACCAGGACGAGTCAGACAGGTCCGGAGGGCAGAGGGGGTCTGGATCATTGGCAGCTCAGAAGCGACATGTGTAGCTCGAGAGAGAGAGAGGGAGAGAGAGAGAGAAGAAAAGAGAGAGTAGAGATAACAGTTAGGTATGGATAACAGTTAGGTACAATCACATAATGTATAAGGTGAACGTATATATAGTGCAGAGTGCAAGCAGGGGCAGAACTAACTATGACAGCATAACTAAAAGGGAGAGCCAGAAGGAAACACAGACATGAGGGGTAATCACCGGCCTGATGCTTTGTCAACATATGCACCTGTTTCTCACTGGTTCATGCCTCAACCTAGATGTTTTTTTTTATGCTTAAATGATTCATAGGTCATGGCTTAAACAAAAAAATCTTCTGAAACTGGTCAGGTACAGGGACTGACCGAAGTCCTTCAGGAAGCTTGGCGAACTATTCCTCAAGACTCAAGAAAGTCTGACTCTTTGGAAGCAAAATATAAAAGGGGTGTGAAATGTGGGGGCTTAAAACTTTTCCACTGTACTGTAGTCTACTGTACTGTACTGTACTGTATTGAAGTCTAAACAATTTTTTTATTCACAAGTTGTTACAATTGTTGTGATGAATAATACTTTGTTTTTATAGTCTGATCCTGGTTCAGTGGGATAGAAACAGAGCCGCAAGTGTTCATACATAAATAAGAACTATTCTCTCAGAATCATCTGATGCAGTTCATGCCTGACCTTTCTCAGTAGGTCGTTGTGTTCATTATCATCAGTATCAACAGTTTGAGTGTTTCTACTCGAGCGAAATGCCACCTAATTAGCTCCCGAATGGATATCTGGGCCTATTAATTCAAAATTGCGCTTTGAGAGTAACTTGATCATTTAATTATGTTTTTTCTCATGCGTAGAATGCTTAACAGATTTTTGTCAGGGTAAATGTCATAATAAGTCCCCACTGCTAATGATGTTTAGTTAAGCATAGATACATTTTAAGGGAAAAGTTGCTGTTGGTCCGGTAATAAGAGGGCTGTGGGTACAAAAGGTTTCCTTTAATGTAGATGAAAATGTAGACAAGTGCAAGAGCATTGTTCTTTATTTTAATTCATAGTCATAACATATGTGATATGTTAGGATTTGTGTCAGTTTGAAAGTCTGATGAAATTTCTGAACAAATATATACTGTACAGAGTTATAAGTCTCATTGGAAAATGGGTAACCATAAGGACCAGAGCAAGGAACTTTGACAGAGGCTAGATTGTGATGACTAGACAACTAAGTCAGAGCATCACAGCAAAAACTACCATGGGCAGGGGTAACTCAGTGGTTAAGGCATTGGACTACTGATCGGAGGGTCCTAGGTTCAAAACCCCATCACCAATGAGTTGCCACTGTTGGGCCCTTGAGCAAGGCTCTTAACTCACAACCGCTCGGATGTTTAAAAAGTACTGTATAATGAATAAAATGTAAGTAGCTCTGGATAAGGGCGTCTGACAACTGCTGTAAATGTAAATCTGCCCAGTGTGCAGTAGTTAGTACCTACCGAAAGTGGTCTATTGAGGGACAACTGGTGAATCGGTGACAGGTTCATAACCCCTTACAGAAAAGGACAAGCTGGTGAAAAACACAGAGTACTGGCTCTGATAGAAAGGTGTCAGAACATGTTGCGTATGGGGCTGCATAGCTGTAGACCACTGAGGCTTCCCATGCTGACGCGTGAAGAGATGGCTACACTAGGATACACTACGGGAAATAAGGCATTGGGCAGCGTTCTGCTGGGAAACCTTGGGTTCTATCATTGATGTGGATGTTACAATACTGTTACATACTGTATGAACCAAGTACACCACTTCATCTACACCATGGTGTCCCCTAATGGCAGTGTCGCCTTTCAGCAAAATCATGCACCCTGACGTAATGCAAACATTATTCAGGAAAAGTTTGAGGAACATAATAAAGAATTCAATTTGATCAAGCATCTGTGGCATGTGTGCTGGACGAAGAAGTCCAATCCATGGAGGTGGCACTGCTCAGCTTTGGTGCAAGATACCACAGCATATCTTCACCTCCTTGCCTCAATTACCTGTTTTGTGGCACAAGTGGGATCGACACAATATTAGGCAGCTGGTTTTCATGTTATGGCTGATTGGTGTGTAACTGCTACTTGTGTGTATGCCAGGAATCGTACTTCACCATGGTGAGACTGATCTACTCCATTGGCTACGGGGTCTCTCTGATCTCGCTGTCCATTGCGGTGGTAGTCCTGCTGATCTTCAGGTACTCCAGTCATTATTTTTGTCGTTGTTGTTGTACTTGTCTTCAACCTTTACGGTTTTTCATCATGTGGCAAAAACTTTTCAGCTGTTTCTCTAAGCTTGGTGATAAAAAGCAAATCTAATTCACCCTGCCAACCTTTATTCAGCATGTTGTCATTTGGGTTTGGGCTGCGGCAGACGCTAAATCTGATAAAACCTAGCGGGCTGAAAAGAGTAAATTAATTACAACAACACTAGGGAACACCGCTGAGATAGAGAGAGCTGTTAGGGTAGGTGATTGCAATTTACCTGGCGCAGACAAACAGGCTGTGGCCTTTTGCTGGCAGAGACAGCGGACATCTTTCTCTACGCATTATGTCATCAGGTCTTCAGACAAGACTATTACAGCTTATCCCACAGAGGTCTTTAATTTCTGATTCTAATTACCCTTATGGGAAATTAATCAAATTCAGGGTGTTAACAGTAACGCTGTGGCTGGTGTGTGTGTGTGTGATTATGTGTGTATGTGCTTGTATGCAGGAGGTTGCACTGTGCAAGAAACTACATCCACATCCAACTGTTCATCAGCTTCATCCTCAAAGCAGCATCTGTGTTCATTAAGGACGCTATACTCTTTGGCAATGAAGATACCGACCACTGTTCCCTGTCTACTGTAAGCGTATAGAGAGAACACACACACACACACACGATTACACATTCACACGTAATTGTAGCTATTATATTATATTGGAATCAAATAAATGATGCTAGAAAGATGGAAATTTCAAGGTTGTGGTTAAAACTTGATTGCATTTCAGTACAGAACGGCTGCGCGCAGCAATCAACGTGAAATGTCTGCTTTTCAGTGTAGCATGTTATCCAGTGGATGCGAGGGAACAACTTTGTGAACCACAGTGATGAAGTTACATGATCTAACTTTCTTTTCTCAACTACAGCATGACTTTACCTCTGTATTCTCTTCAACAGTGACGCTTTCTTGTTCTCCTAATAAGTTTGTCTTCTCTTAAATCCCGCTTGCCTTTTTTTTTCCCCCATGCAGGCAGCCTGTAAGGCATCTGTCATTTTCTGTCATTACTGTGTGATGAGTAATTTCTCCTGGCTGCTGGTGGAGGCGGTGTATCTCAACTCTCTGCTCCTGTCGGCTTTCCCTCGCAGTCGCCGCTGTCTCTGGGGCTTCTCTCTGCTGGGCTGGGGTGAGGGCGCTAAACACCGCTGCTAATTCTTTTTTAACAGCATGAGGTCCGCGCTTAGCATTTGTTCAGGATACAGTATAGCATACAGACAGTTTAGCCCATATGATTTGTATGAGGAAAGGTTGAAGATGTGTTCGAGTGCTTGAGCCAACACCACTTCACCTGTGTCTTAATATTCTCCAGAAAATAGCTAACTGGAATACAAATGGATTACAAAAACAGCTATTCAAAACTTAAAATCACTTATGTAGTGCTGCACTATTAATCACATTAAATCGAAATCGTGATACGGACCTGTGCAATTATTAAATCACAATACACTAAGTGCAATTCTTTACAAGTAATATATATATATAATTTTGTGTTGACAAATATTGGCAAGCATCCTCTTAATGAGATAATTTGTCTCATTATTTCTTGATAGTTGAGATAAATACATCTCAATAGAAATGGTACATTTAATAGTTAGATATTACAGTTACAGAATATCACACGCACTGCAAATACTTTTAAATGCGTGTTAAATTTTATATTTTAGGTGTCATAGGTTTTTACACATTAGCAATTTACGGAAAGTGTTTCGACAGTTTTTGTAAGTAAATTTATGTCAAATTTTTTTCTTATGCTTCAGTCCCACTTCTCGTTTCTCCTCCTCTGGCCTCCGTGCCCGGCCCCTCCAACATAATAAATAAGATATTTTATCCCAAAGTTTTGATCATGTACAAGTCATTCATATCTTAAAAATTGTGATTTGTAATCATAACATTTGGGGATTTTACTGACTAATCATCAGCCACTTATTGGCCTACAAGATGATAGATGTATTAAAGATAATAATAAGAAGATAAAAATGTATTAACTGGTAATGTTTGTTTTGCGTCATATTTCTCAGATGTAGCTCACATATCTATTAAGTTCTGCACCCAATGAAATCACACTTGCAGTTCAAGTGGTGCAAGAAAACTTAAACTGAATCAAACATATGTATCTTATCATTAATTATAATTAGTAAGTGATCGACTATTTATTGCTAATGTGTTCAATTATCACAATTAAAAATATGTACATTTTGGATCCATTGCTGTAATATAAGGTTTATTTCTCAATGCAAACTGTGAATAATTTGTGATTTCATCATTGTGTGTTGTTTCAGTCATAACCTAGTTGTAGGTTGATCGTTGGCTTTGGTGTATAATTTGTCATAAATAAATCACAGAGTGAGCTTTGATAGCACACAGTTGACAGATGAGAATAGAGAAATGTAGATTATAGTCATCATTTGAGATGACTGGGTATGGCTTTTACGCTTCCTGACACTTCAGTCACATGAATATTAACTACCTAATTTTGATCTTGCTTTGACTTTACAAGGAAATGTCACAGGTAAAAAAAAATAATAAATAAAGGATGCTCTCGCGTTTGGAGCAACATGACATTGCAAAAGTGTCATATCACCATGACACCCATCAGTACTTTTCTCTCCACTACTCCCTCATGAAATGTTCCAGTCTTACCCATTGGTCCATCATGGAACATTAGGTGAAGGATATAATCTGAATAGCGTGTAATGGAGAGAAAGCACCAAACCAAATCAGTATAACAATATCATTGCATGATTAATCAAGAGACGCTACTACAGAACAGATGCGAACCAATAAAAAAACGAACAGACTGATACGCACAATCAATGTGCACTCCATTCACACAGGCGTCCACACACCAGCGAGCGGCCCTCCAGTCGATAATCTAGTTTAACACTCGACTGCTTTATCATTTGTCTCTTTCTGCCTGGCACACATTCTGCTCTGCAGTCGAAGCTGTGAAAAACACGACGCCAACTTTCACGGGAGGTTTTATCGCCATTCTTCGTACTGTGTTCCGATTCTCTCGTGGTAGGATCTGACTTCATGGTGGTTTTTGATGATGTTCTTGTGACTAATTCCTGGTGTCACAAAGCTGAAAGAAACGTGTTGATAAGTCTTAATTACACTTCTGTTACAACTCGTCTGTTACTGGGTTTCACCAGTTTAGGATTGAAGTGGGTTTTTTTTCTTTTCATCATTCAGATTACAGAACGTCTTCAAAACATCATAAAGTTTCTGTTTCTGAAACCTTGGTGGCTCCTAAATTCAAGATTTTACTTTATTCCACTTATAATAACATTTAACCTTGACAATATGTATTAGAACATCTGGAGCAAAGACTAGTAGTGCCAGTGTTTATTTGCTAGCAAATCTGTATATAGTAAAAATCCATTCATTTTTTTTTATTATTATTTTGCACACTTTTGTACATGGCACATTTTTCCTAATTTTTCATATTTGTACAGCCATCATTATCTATAATTATTTATGAAGTTTTTAATTTTTTTTTATATCCTATTTTTATATTTAGTTCTTCCACTTTTTTTCTGCAGCTAAGTTTTTCTATATTTTATTTTTATTTTATTCAGTAATTTATTTCTTATTGATAATCTTGATTTACAAGGTCACGAGCGGTCGTATAAGCATTTCACTGCATATCGTACTGTGTATGACTGTGTATGTGACAAATACATTTGAAATTTTAATTTGAAATTTGAAATTATTAATACAGTGATTTCTCGGCACACGAACGCCCCGCCTCCCAAAGTTTCACCTTAAAAACTTAAATTTTGCTACAGATTTGCCACAACATACGACTGAACCGAGTCCAACCAAACGCCGGCTAAGTTGCGCGTATGTTCGTGAGCTGTTCAAAACTTGTTTGGGTCAGAGGAAAGCCAAATGAAGCCAGTTTCAGGGTTTTTCTTTTTCGCGTTTTGTGCAAGATTTAGTGAAGACATGGTACCGATGGTCCCAAGAATATTAACAAGGATGGTGGCAAGAAGAAAAGAGAGCCGCTTTTAGTTTGGTTTTTAAAGTAGCCGGTGCCAAGAGGAATCATAAATTAAGGTTAAGCGAGGTTTAATGTTTATTTATTTTAGTTTATTTATGTTTTTATATGCAAAAATATGATTATAGCCTTGTTAATTGGTCATATTAGTAATATTTTTGGGTGGCTGGAAAGAATTATCTGCATTTACATTATTTCCTATGGGAAAATGCGCCTCACGAGACGAATTTTCGCCTTAAGAACTCATCTCCTGAACGGATTAAATTTGTATGCCAAGGTACAGCTGTAATAATGTGCAATTTTATTCCACTTTCATATGAGAAATATGATCCCTCATTCATACTGTTCAAAACAGTAAACAATCATATATATGCCATTAATAGCATAACTATCTCACAGATATATTTGTATAATTGCTAATATCTGTATATACTGTATTTAGTGCTCCAAATATTCATATCTGTATCTCGAGTCAATTTAATCCAGATGATTCTGTTAATTAAATATGACACTCGAGGGAGGAGCGCAATCTGTATCGCATGTTTAATGTTCTGTTAAATTCCATTGGTTCTTTTTCTCTAAATATAAACCTTTATAGCTTAATGAGTCGCCTAAATGAAAAAACCCTGATCAGGCAGTTACTAAGGATGACTGATTGCTGTAAATGCTACAATCTAACGTTGGTTATTTAGCAGTGCTACACATTCATGAACACAGTGTTTGTTTGTCTCTCTCTCTCTCTCTCCGGCGTGAAAGTAAAAAAACCACTAAACCATCTTGAGTCCCATGAGATCCTGTTGCATGACTAAACCAGATGTGTCTCCTATTGTTATTCTGTATTTGGATCCCATTACATCACTTTTTATTATCTGTTTATTTATTCTGAGATTCCCCTTAAATCTTAAGGGTTCGAATCACATCTGTGTGCGGAGTTTGCATGTTCTCCCCGTGCTTGGAGGATCTCCTTCATGTACTCTTGTTTTGTCCCACAGTTCAAAGACATACAGCGTAGCCAGTAGTGTACAGTATGATTGGGTGATAGTGATTATGAGTGCGTGTGCTTACAATCCTGTGATTGGCACCCCATTCATTCGCATTTTGTGCAAGATTTAGTGAAGACAGAGCACCGATGGTCCCAAGAATATTAACAAGGATGGTGGCAAGAAGAAAAGAGAGATTAACTGATGTTTATTCTGAATAATTTATTTCCCCACTGGATTACGTCCCTAGTGCTTCTGATGTGCAAGTTGGGTTCATGCTAATGAGTAAAAACATCTAAAATGAGCAGTTAAAATGTAGTTATCCTGCAACTGAAACCTGGACTATACCATTCTGTTTTTCGGATTTGCATAAAATTAAAGTCGAACCATGAAAAAAAATGTGTCAATCAAGAGTAATTTTGGGTGTCATTCTCATGTCGTATGTGAGCTGTTTTCATCTGTGGCATATTTGAGTTAATTAAGATTTTTTTTTTTTCCCCATTGATTTATCTTTTACATGATTTGAATGAGAATGATTAAGAAGACTAAATTTCCTCTCCACATGATCTCCACTGCAGATTAGTGATGATGCTCACTTCCCTCTCTTTCTCGCTCTCTTTCTTTCTCTCGTCTGCAGGAGTTCCTCTGTTTTTTATCCTCCTCTGGATCATCTCCAGGGTGTATTTCGAGAACACAGAGTAAATATCTTGCTTTTATTCACTGCTTCAGCAACTTGACCTGATATCTTTGATGTCTATTAGAACGTTTTTGTTGTTGCTTTATCCCTTGCTGAACTTTTGCACTCGTTACTAATGAAGCCAAACTTTGCATATTATTGTATTTTTATACTTTTATCATGCAAAATGATAATTGATGTCCAGACTTTGTGAATATATGTTTTGTTTTGTTTTTTTTTAATTTCCAGATGCTGGGACGTTATCGAAGAGTCCCCTTATTGGTGGATAATCAAGGGTCCGATTGTTGTATCCATAGGGGTAAGCTTCCATATTACTCCATTACTGTATTTTACTTTAAGCAACAGCACTGTTAACTTGCTGTGATTTAACACTTCAGGATGTGTAGTTATGGGAAAGTTCAGATCTCACCTTCAGATTGGTAACAGTATATCTGCTTCATCACATCTTTTAAACAGATTAACTTCCTGCTGTTCCTGAACATCATTAGGATACTGGTGCAGAAGTTGAACCCGCGTCTAATTCAGTTCAACAACTCGCCACAGTATAGGTATGAAGTTAATACACTTTTTACAATTAAATATTAGGATGTAGGATAAACATTTACAACACTGAAATATGTCTTTCGTACACACACACTTAATGCACGTTGCATAAGTGCGTTTCTTATGTCACTAACCAAATATAGGATTGTGTTTTCTGTAAAGAGCCAATCTTTTACACTTTTAGTCGTGGAATATGGAATAGGGTCGATCTGGACTCATCAGACCACATGACTTTTTTCCCTGAGTCTCACTAACAAGTGGTTTCCTTATGGACACACAGCTGTTTAGTCCCAATGCTTTGACTTCCCATCACATTGTGTATGTGTGTGTGTGTACAGTATGTGGAAATGCTCTTACTTTCATTGTTAAATTTCTACTGTTCATCTTTTATGATGCAACTTCACCAGGCGTTTAAGTGATCTCCTGTCATGCTCATCCCGACTGCATTTCAACTGGTTTCACTGTTTTTTTTTATTTGTCAACGCCACCACATGTGCAGACATACAGAGGAATCGAAATACCGTTTCTCTTCTCTCTCATCTAGTGTTACTTTCATGAAGTTGACGGTTCAGGACAATCCTTGCAGGTTTTAGGAATGAGTCAGTTTCAGTAGTTTTAATATTTCTTTACTTGATGTATACCAATAATTTAAATCTTTTGAAACAGTGACACTTTTGGTCTATCAGTACAGTATATATTTATTATTCAAGATCATTCTAAATGCATAAAGATTAGTTTGAAGACTGCATGTATGGATTAGATTATGGGATAATTGGAAAGACCGCAAGAAACCAAGATCATTGACCTGTTGGAAAAGAAAAAAGTTCGGAAATCTTAGGCTCAGTTATATTAATTTTGCATTGAGATAATATAAATTTAACAATTTGTAACGCTTGTTTTCAGCTTTATTGGGCGTCTCAATAGTGATTCAATAAATCAGCATCAAATTTGCATTCACATTTTACGTATTCTTCTCAAAAAAAAAATACTTGCATCCATTATGGACAGATACACAGATATGATATGATTTGAAGCAGTAGATTTTTTTTTTAAACCTGGATAAAACACCTTATGGTCTGTCATCATCTTCAAGTAATGTCATGTGACAACACTATTGCCAAAGTGCATATTATCTGTAACTTGATTTTGATTTTATGTTCATTATCATCAACTAATAAAAAAATAAAATAAATAAATATGGACAGTTTAAACAGCTTCATAAAAAATGAGAAAAGACTGAGTTTATGTTAAATCTTGACCAATCCAATCCAGCTAACTGAGCTTGTACAAGTTATCAAACCTGGAATCTGGATTTCTGACCAAAAGTTTGTATTAAAATAAAAAAATGAAATGGAAGTTTTTTTTTAATCCATTCCATTTTGCTCAGTTGTAGGGCTCCTGCCGAGCATACGGAAGGCGCGGGTTTGATTCCCAGCCAATACCCAAACCCCAGTCACTGGATTCCGGTCCCAAACCCGGGTTAAATTTGGGAGGGTTGCGTCACTAAGGGCATCTGTTGTGAAAATCTGGGCCAAGTTGTGTGCAAATCGGATGGTCCACAGTTTCCTGGTAAAGCATGTGCGCACTAATGCTTTAACAAAGTGTGAGTAAATAAATAAAATGCTCTCCGAGTGGCGCAGTGGTAAAGCGCTCGCCCTATTATCCGGGAGTCGCAGGTTCGAACCCCGGGTGATGCTGTTT
>JAOVVA010000019.1:17517748-17534848 GCA_028565275.1 Leiocassis micropogon
GGTCTTATTAATGTTTATCAGGATCCTACCACAAAGTGGATGATTTTGATACAACAGCACACATTGGACTGGTTTAATCTTCGTTTAACACAGCAGTTCACCAATAATTACATGAAATATTAGCAATAAAATACTGATCAGGTTTCAACCATTTAACGTTGCAGTTGATGTTGCGCTGTGTCCTACAGAACAGGTAAATTGCTCTCCTTACTGTACTGTTTGAACAGTTCCTAACGATTGTCAGAGAAATAATAAAATAATAAAATCCTGAAAACATTTCTGTGAGCACTGAAACTGGTGACAGTGGATAAAAACATATACATTCCTTTGTTAACAATCACCACAAATCTGTTATTATTAGTATTTGATTTTGTGATTAATTTTGGTTAATCACACTGTCTAAACTACATTTAGTGCTTTTATTTGACTGATCACATTTTGTGGATCTAGTATGTTTGGTTGATTACAATATCAATATTGTATATTGGTTGATACTTCATTGTAGGATCAATATCTGCATTAGATTAATCACATTTAGTTAATGAAGTACATTCAGTTGATCACATTTCATTGGGTACATTTGATAGATTACATTTGGCCGAACAACTAAATTTGATCGATCACATTTAGTTGATCAAGTGAATTTGGTTGGTCACTTTTGGCCTATTGATGACACTTTGATTAATCACATTTAGGACATTGAGTACATTTGATCGATCACATTAAGTTTATAGAGTACATTTCATTGGTCATTTTTTGATGAACAACAATTGATTGATCATGTTTAGTTGAGCAGTTACATTTGGTGGATCACAATTGGCTAAAAAAAAATCTATTTAACTGATTGCATTTGTGGGGTAGTTTAGTGGTTAAGGCATTAGACTACTACCTGTACTTGGAAGGTCCCAGGTTCAACATTTGGCTGAACCATCCCGTTTTTTTTTTTTTTTTATCACATTTGGCTGATTGAAAACATTTGGCTGACTGACCGCATTTGAAGAAGCACTCACTGACTCAATCATTGTCTATACCACTTTATTCTTTATACACCTACAGGGGCCTGGAGTCTATCCCAGGAGACTTAGGGCAGAGACTTGGCGAGTTGGGCTACACCCTGGACAGGGTGCCAATCCAGTGCAGAGCCTACACACACACACACACACACACACATTCAGTACATACACACACTCATTCACAGGCTATGGCCAATTTGGGAACAACAGTTAGTCTAATCTGCATGTTTGGACTGTGGGAGGAAACCGGAGGCTCAGGAGGAAACCCACCAAGCAGTGGAAGAACATGCACAAACTCCATGCACATAGACCCACGGCGAGAATAGAATCTGAACCCTGGAGGTAAGCCAGTAAGCCACCGTGCCACCTTGGTGAAGCACATGTAGCTGATCAAGTAGATTTCATATATCACATTTGGTTTATTTATATTTTTCTGGTCTACATTTGGTGGATCATACAGAGGATTGGGATTAGGGCCATCATTAAAAAAATATATATATTTAGTTCTAAGTTGAAACAAGTTTAAAGTCAGAAATGTTGATTCTTCTCAGAAATGTTTCTTCATTTGGGTGTATATAAAACATAACGGTGGTGCAGTGGCTTAATGGTTTGCAATGTCGCCGTGTGCCTCCTGGGGCTGGATATGATTCTCACCTCAGGGTCCGAGTGTGTGGACTTTCTCCTTGTACTTGGTGGGTTTCCTCCAGGTATTTTGTTCTCGTCCCACAGTCCAAAGTCTTGTAAATTAGGCTAATGACATGCTCAAAGCACATTGGTATTTCCTTCCATTTTCTCTAAAAAGAAAAAAAGTGGCGATGAGAGAAATTTCTTGGAAATATAATCTAATTAAGTACGAAAGCAGGCTGAAATTACACTTGGAAACTTTACAACGCCGTAGTAAAAAATTTTAGTACATGTTTTCCTTTAAGGGTGGCACAGTGGTGTAGTGGTTAGCGCTGCATCCTCGCACCTACAGGGTCGAGGGTTTGAGTCTGTGTGCTTGGTGAGTTTCCTAGTCCTAATCTACGTTCCCAAATTGCCTGTAGTGTGTGAATGTTGACCGGAGGTCTTAGTACGGTCGTAAAAATTGGAATAAATACAATGGTTACCCTTGGCCTCCACAGTCTCTAGTTGGACTACAGTTTCCAAGATGGATGGATGGATAGAACATAAGACCATGATCCATATCAAACCTTAAAACTAATCTTAAACTATTGTTTCCATGTAAGCTTTATTACATTTACAGAACATTTCAGTCAGTGATCACAGCACAAAAGAAAAACAGTATGTTCTTGTTTTAGCCATAGACTGTTTCAACACTCTATTTTAACACACTCTTTAGTGCGGTAGGGCGGTTTTGGACGCGGCCCCAGGTCTGTGAGCTGGAGAGAGAGAGAGAGAGAGAGAGAGAGAGAGAGAATGCTGGCTTTGTTTTGCGCCCTCCACCGGGGAGTGGCCCGAAATGAGCTCCTCTCTCTGGCTCCTACTGCCCACTCGAGAGGGTTTTTCTCTCGGTCTCTACGCGAAGGCGAAGTATGGAAAAAAACTTTTTGAGAAAACATGGCGGATAAGTGAGGACTTGTTTGAACAACCCGGAGGTTTTTGTTTTGTGTTTTGATTTTTTTTTTTTTTTTGGGCTCCGTTGGACATGTTTCCGGTTTGCCGACTCGTCGCTCGCGCATTTTAAAGGTAAATTTAAACGTCTCGTGCGTTTTGTTTGAATCTCGTGGGTCAGTTCAACCGTCGGAATGGATCCACCGCGCGCGAGGCAAACCGTCCTCTCGCGCGCTTCAAACTTAAACAGATTTATATCGTTTGACTTCGTATTTTCCGATCATTTCTTAAAAATTCGTTTATATTTTGTGTATTTAAATTCCTCAGAAAAGTTGGTTGAACACATCTTTCCAGCGCTGCTTTACTCTTCATGTTGTACTTTACCTCAGTTCAGTGTTTTTTTTCCCCCCCTCAAATCTGCTAATTTTTGGTTTTCCTTTTACTAGTGAGAGGTAGTTTTCAGCATTTAAAGTGTAAAAATAAGATTCATACTGACAATAGCAGAAAAACATTGATCTCTGGTAGTATTCTTTTAGAGTTTTATACCAAACCCTATACCAATCTAACAAGCCTGAATCAGGTGTGGTGACTAATATTGTACTCATTTTCAGTGTCCCAATTACTCAATACTATTATAGTCATGATACTGAACCTGATACTGTACTCAAGGAGTAATATTGGCAAATTACCAAATTCATATAATTTCATTCTCATCCAAAGTGTATCCTCTTAAGAGATGTCAAAAGATGTACATCCAACTGGTGTACAAAGTTGGATTCTTGTATATAATCAACTAAAGGAAAATCACAATAATGAAGGTGAAAGTCTGTGAAAACGTAACTAAATTCTGACTCATCCAATATAAACCCGTGAGTAAAGTTGTAAGACATAATTCCTGGTAAAGTCAAACAAATTCTGAGAGACGGTGTATGATAACCTAGTGTACATGTTCGATTATTCAGCAAAGATCCTCTCATGAGAGACCTTTTTATGAAAGCAACTACATTCTTATCATCAGTCAGCGCCCGCGCCAAGATAGCAGTGCATATACTAAAACTTTATCTGAATTGGTTTTAGGATATACAAGTATTTTTGCCATCAGCACTACCGTATTTGTAGCTATCCCAAGGGTTTCAGATAATCCTGTTGTTCCTTGTTATTGGTGGCTTTTAAACAAACTTTGTAGCAGCACTTGCGCTGATAGTTATGTCATCGATTGTCTTTAACACATTGACACACAGACGGTTTTTCCAAATTGTACAGCATATAACCAGCTTGGATGTAGTGACGTTTTCTTGGAAAGGTTTTTCAGTCAAGTAGGCTTATTCATTTATTAACCTTGTATGTTTTGGTTATTGGCACCAAATATTTCTTGATGAAGTAGCGGTAATAGTGTAATTTCTTCCTTCTGAACCATTTTATTTAAAACAAAGCTCACATGATACTGTACATTAAGAGATGAAGCATGCTAAAGGAAATCTGGTGGTGGTTGTTGAGGTAATTATCTAATAGCATAATTAGGAAGCACTACAGCAGTGCCAGGGTTTGCTTTAAAGCTATTCAAAGATGAGAAATCTACCAATAACTTCCCGCCATGTCATTTCAAACATTTACGGTGTTAAGACTTTTGAGATCAAATGTGATATTTGGGGATTAGCATTGTATTCAAGAATTATACTCGAGAGAGAGAGAGAGAGTTTGTAGACTTTCACAGTAAACTTCTATAGTCTAGTGAGATTGTTGAATAATAATAAATATATTCATGACATTTTTGACAAGACTCGACTAGCTTTGACTAGCCTATTTAGACCCGTTCACTGTTAGCAAACATTATTAGTTTTTTTTGTGGGTGCGACAAAGTAATGCCCTGAACACGGTAGCTGATGCTAACTAGCACATTTTGTTGGCATGTTGTTTACCACCTGCTGAAGAAAATTCAAGTTTATCTGAGCATGTATGGCCACTTGCTCTCTTTAACTGAAAATGTTAATATTAACCAGCGAGATGGATTTACGCTGTGATATGATTACCACTCTGGAATGGCCAGAAATGTTCACCTTTTGTCTCTGGAATGCGAGAAACCTTCACGTTCGAGCCATTACTTCTTCCTGTCTGGCAGCCAACAACACGGCAAGGGAACATTTTCTGGAGGCGATGTTACCCGATTTTGTGTTCGCCTCCCTTTTTGTGATCCAGGCACTAGAAGTGTGATTAGGAGCTAACATGTTTCATGGATGTTCGACAGCATTCAGTGCAACAATAAATGGCGATTGATAAGTGCCTCGGGATAAAAGGAATAAAATACTTGTACACAGGTTGTTATAGGGAAATACTCTGAGCATTTTATCAGGCTGCATCACCACTCTGTCGTTGATGGTTTTCCTATCTCAGCACACCACCAAGTGTTTTATTCTCTTCATTCTCATTCAATCCTGAATCCAAATCAGTGGTTAAGTTTTTCATTGTTTTACACCCAAACATTTGTAAAGCAGCTGTAATTCTAAGAAATAAGAATCAGTCCTGCCTGTTTTATCATTAGATGTTTATAAGGTGTGACGAGGAGGGTTAATGATCAAATGACAGGGAAGTCCTAGTGAGCTCTTTGCTTCACGCTCAGGTACGTTTCTTTGCATCAATGCACAAAATCGCTCTGAAAACCCAAACACTGAACACATATAGTGCGGAACTGAGATTCTGTATCTTACGAGCCATCATACGTGTACTTGTTTTGCAGAAATATGCTTATTAAGGCCATTTCCTCATAGCTCCCATGCCTGTATCTGCACTGCAAAGCCACATGCACTTCATTCATTCTCACTACATCATGAGTTGCAGAGTTATCAGATTTTGTGTTAAAATGATGATAGAAAATATACCCTAAAGGTCAATGAATTAATTCAAATTAGTTAAATTAAATTCATGATAATTGCAGAATATAAACAGTTTCATTTGTACTTACAACAGGTGAAAAACCTTATCACTTGTTAATTCAATACATTCTAATTATAACATTACGATACACTCAAGACATTTCCACTCTACATAAAAAAAGCGTATTATGCTTCTTAATATCTTAAAAAAAACATGCATCGTGATGCAAGTCATCATGATATTATTACATCACATTTTTCTTTTCTCTGAACAACAAAAATCTTTACAGTTTTTGCATAAAAAAAACTTCCAACTTGCTATGCAAATCTGACATGAAGCATTAATTAATGAAATGCAAATCTTTCAACCACCAGATGAAAAAATAATCGACCCAAAAAAAAAAAAAAAAAAAGGAGGGAAAATTGCAGATGATGAGATGGCAGTTGCAATAATCCTGGATTTCTTTTATAACTTTGTAGGAGGAGTTTTTTTTTTTTTTAAACTTCCCCTGTCAAAAATTGGACACTGACATGGACACTGGTGTGTGCGCACGCGCGCATGTACGCGTGCTTCTCTTTCTCTGTCACACACATCCACACGGACTCGTCTCATGTTTCCGTGGTGCTTCTTCTCACTCTCCGGTCTGTCACTCGGCCTTAGTCAGACTCCCTTTTCCTCTGATGTCTGCCTCTTTTCGTTTGTCTCTCATTCACAAAGTTCGAGTCTTTATTATGTCTCTAAATGGACATCAGGATGAAAGATGAGGAGCAAACATTTTACGTCCGTTCCAGGTAGGAATGTCGCTGCAACAGTGGAAGGCAGGTCTTTGTAATGGGAGAAGCGGTTGATGTGGGGTTGTTCTTATTCTGTTCTTTCTGAACTTTTAAAAAAAAAATGTTTTATCTTGGAACAAAAGACTTTGTTGGTTATGTGGCCTAATTTGTTTTAATATACAAAAGAGCTTAAAGAGGTCCTTTGAATGCTTTGAAGTGAGTGTGTGTGTGTGTGCACGCATGCGTGTGTTGTATCTATACAGTATATAGCCTTATTTTCGATTGTCGCATTTTAATTGTCCCTGAATAACTATGCTGAACTGTAGTTTGGTCTTGAAGCAAAAGTTTTGGCACCCCGAAAGGATCTGTACTTTAGTAAGGAACTCTTGAAAGCTTCTTTGCAGAACCTAGGACACCATAGAACCTTTTCCACAGGACCAGTTTTGAAAGCTAAACATCATCCATCATAGAACTCATAAGGAAAGAATTCTGTAACATGCCACTATTGAGTGAGGTGATAAGAGAAGATAAAACACTAGAAAAGTAATGAAGTAAATGAATTATGCCCTTATTACAGGACATCACAAAATGTTTAATTTTGTTTACACTACAGCAAATTGACAGGAATATCTTTTTAATTATTGAAAGGAATAAATATAAAAAAATCCTTTTAAATTTGCATTAAATGTTGTGGAACATCAATGAAACAAGATGGCACCTGATATCTTGTATGTTGTGGTAGATTCAAACAATCGTATCCTCACCAACTTCTCTCTCTCTCTTTTTTCTTTTAACTTGGCTGTGTCCCAACTAAACAATATTTTTAAAAGATGAAAATGTTGTTCATGTTGCAGAAAATGATGGAGGGAAAACAAAACATTGCGTCATGGAAAAAAATTCCCGCTTAAATTCTGACAATTTCAAAGCACTAACACTGGAGACTTCTTACAGAATATTACAAATATGAATCAAACACGTCCTCAAATAAATATTCTAATACAAGAATAAAACACAGCATGTTAAATGTATTAAAGCTTCTAAATGCTACTTGGACAAACTCAGGAGGAGTCAGGTTTCAAGTAGATGCGCGCACACACCCAGGGTTGGAAAGACCATCCACGTTCTGTTTTGAGAGAATTAGAGCTGTCGTAGCCACATCTGCTCGCAGGGCTCCACCGCTGAATCTTTCATGGCTGTAATTAAATTTTAATACCGTTGAGCGTACGCACCGGACGTCTTTTGTCTTTGCTGTTCCTGCTGGTGCTGCTGGTCCCTACTAAAGACAGCAAAATGTAACCAATGTCCTGATCAAGAATATATTTCACAGTTAAGACGACAGGTTTTGGATCTTCATTCCATCACCTGCTGATTGTTCTTGTGTCTTATCTGTTTGAATTCCCTCAAGAACCATAATAACGCACTTAACAAACCTCCTGAAAGAATAAACTTTTTTTTTTTTTTTTTTACAGATTAGATTGTAAATTTAAACCTTGTCACACGTTCCCACATCATCTGCAGTAAGAACTCGACAGGAACGCAGTAGAAACCAGTCAGGATGTGGTATTGTCTGGTTGTGTTGGACATGGTCGAAGCAGGGCGCAGGAAGAACTTGATAAGGATGTAGTAACAACGGCTAACACCTCTTAGGGACTATTAGGCATTTCCGCGAGATGTTGCTATGTCAATGGATTGTTTTCACAGCGCCCTCTTCAGGCTTGTACTTGTACTTCTACCAGGCTTGGACCATGTTAGTGCAATGCCATGTTGTATAAGACCATATTAGGTTCATATTATGTACTTCTGGTGCTTGCCACGTTTATTGCGCGCATGCAGCAGGTTATAAGCGCATCTGTGTCACGTTCTATATCATGTTCAGGGAATTGAGTATAAATACAGGATCCAATTCTTTCCACTATCTTGTCGCTGGATTTACACCAACTTGCCGGATGCAATGACAACTTTGAGAACCTGACCGAGACGTGTCTAGGAAGTAGTATGAACTTGATAAAGGCACAATTTTTTTTAGGACGCAGTGGGAACTTTATAGAAGTGTGACGGGGCATAAATGATTAACGGCAACTAAATGTTCAGGAAAATAAAAGCACAATCATCACAATAAAAACAATCATTATGTTCAATTTTTTTATTTTATTACTTTAAAACGATAGCATTACTTACTAATGTGTATAAACTGCATAATTTTTTTTTTTTACTGTGTTCTTTAGAATATATGTAATATATGATCTGTTCAGTTGTTTGTGCTAACGAACTGGCATCTAAAAGTATGATGTTTGATACTTTAATTTCTATGAAAACGCATTATTTAAAAGTTAAAATAAGGAACACACATGTTTAACTTTTAAAAAAAATAATTTATTACAGCTTGGAAGATTCAGTACACCCCCACCCCTCCACCCCCTGTTTTGTACCTGTTTTGTGGATGTTCATTAACATTAAATGTAACTATAAATGGTTAAAAGAAATGGTGTCATCTAGAGTAATAAATTCCAATAAAAGAAAAGTATAATAAAACTTAAAACAGAACAGTTCCAGATGTGCTGGAAATTCAGGGTTTTGCCTGGAACGCCGCTCAACTGGCACATCCCATTCGCACATTCGGATTTGGACGTACATCAGTAAACCCCCCCCCCCCCCCCCCAAACACACACACACACACACACATACACAATCCCCCACCACCCCCCGATGTGATTCTGATGAATGTGGAAAGTGAAGAGAGAACACGGGTGAATGTTAATTCTTCTTTCTCTGCTCTGTTACTGGGCGTCGTTCTCCTCTCGGCACTGAGGTCACGTTGGGCAAAGCGCTGGAATTACCGCACTCAAGTGGATTTGCTCGGCTTGGCCTCGGATAGCTGGCTCGTGCCCTGATGAAGTCAAGTCTCCGTGACACGGTCGTTAGGGCTGCTTCATGTGCAGCCAGGAGCAACATGAAAAGAAAAACACCTATAGCCTGCAGCATTTACAGTTTATAGATAATTTGCATGGAACTAATTGCCGTTTAACAATTGGATAAATATCGATGTTGCTGACTTAGCAACGTCTGTCTGAACTCCAGTAAAAGTCTTTTTTGCTTTTAAATTGATGCTTAGTAATGATAAATAATTGCGTTTACCAAAAAAAAACAGGAATTTCAGTTTAGCCATGTTGTTGTTGTTAGTCTTTCGCCTGCTCCCGTCGAGGGGTCGCCACAGCGGACCACGTGATCCATACACAACTTGGAACGGGCATTTACACCGGATGCTCTTCCTGATGCAACATTACCATTTGATCTGAGCTTGGCACCGGCAGTGCATCCAGTGGCTAGGGTTTGCGCATGGGGTGGTTTATAAAGAGTAAAATGTTTCCTTAGCAGAGGTCAATCCTGATTCTCAGAGACCTTTCTATAACAAGTATGGATCACGATACAGCGGTACCTCTGCATACGAATTTAATCCGTTTCGGCGGCGAGTACATAAGGATGCATTTTCTAATAGGAAATAATGTAAATGCAGATAATCCGTTCCACCCAAAAATATTAACATTTTCCAACGCTATAATCATATTTTGGAACATTAAAACATTTAGAACCGACATGTAAATGAAGTAAAATATGAAATAAATAGACATTAAACTTCACTATAACCTTAACCTTAATTTATATGATTCCTCTTGGCCTTGGCTGCTTTAAAAACCAAACTGAACATGGCTCCCTTTTCTTCTTGCTACCGTCCTTGATGATATTCTTGGGACCCATGGTGCCATGTCATGACTAAATCCTGTACTTGTTTTTAAACGGCTCCCGGACATACTCGCAACTAGACGACGTTCGGTTTGGTCTTGGGTGGTTGATTGGTTTGAATGCTGAAAGTGTTTTATATGCCAATGCAAATGTCTTGCAAAATTTTCTGAACATTAATACATATTTTTTACAGTAAAAAAGCTATAAAAAGAAATTGATATCTTTAGCAATATTTTAGAAAAATTGACTTATCATGATTTTTGTATATATTTTCCAGTGTGCAACTTTCTCATTATATACTGTAGTCTATAGTAGAAATCTCCCAAGTCTCTTGCTCCCAAGTCAGATTAATTCAGTCTGTTGTAAATACAAACCAAATGCAATGTTTTGATCATTTATGTCAATCCAAATATGTTGCACGAAAACATGATGCAGCCTGCCTGATGTTTGCAGCTGCCAAGTAATAAAGAGAATGTTAGCCAACTGTTTATACATGATCGCAATCTCTCCCTTCCTGAGCTTAGAAACGGAGCTTGGATTTTTTTTTTTCCCCCCCATATACAAATTTCCATCATCGCTTATGAAGTGGGATGTTTGTTGTAGGTCGGAAGCTCATAATTACAGTATTGAATGTGACACAATTCCCAGAGTGTGGGTTATTACAGGCTTTGAGGAGAATCCTGTTTTTAGTCAGGTTTATGGGATGACTAATTTTTAATATGACATCATGTTGCTTTTATAGGGCTTTTTTAAAAAGACATGCATCAGTTAAAAATATACAGAAAGAGATGGTTCAACTTAAATTAACTTTAAGTCAGAAACTGTAATTGCTTACAAGCAGAGCAAACAGGGAGAAAAACATGGAAGCTGTGATGTTCATATTCTAATGTTAGTAACAACTGCACTGAGTAATATCCCTGTCCGTAAAGTGTCCCTGAAATTAATGGGTTGGAAGAAGAAAAAATGGACAAACAAAAGGGTTTGAATGACTTTGACAAGGGCCAGATTGTGATTGCTCTAGGACTGGGTCAGAGCAACTCCAAAACTGGAGCTCTTGTGGTCAGGACGTACCAAAAGTGATCCAAGGATAGAAAACCGGTGAACTGGCGGCAGGGCCATGGGTGACCAAGGCTCACTGATGCACATGGGGACCGAAGGCTGGCTCATATAGTCCAATCCAGTAGAAGAGCTATTGTAGCTCAAAATGCTGAAAAGGTTTATGCTGATTCTGACAGAAAGGAGTCAGAACACAAAGTGCATCCAATTTTGCTTGTTAGGGGGCTGAATAACCGCAAACCAGTCAGGCTGCCCATACCAACCTGTGTCCGCCACCAAGTTTGCGTACGATGGGCATGTGAGCATCAGAACCGGAGCATGGAGCAACGGAAGAAGGTGGCCTCGTCTGATGAATCACATTTACTTTTACATCATGTGGATGGTCGGGTGTGTGTTCATTCTTTCAGCATGATAATTTGTCCTGCTACACTGCAAAATGGTTCACGAATGATTACAGGAATGAAGTTTAAGGTGTTGACTTGGTTGCTCAGGCCAATCATGCATCTGTGGGATGTGCTGGAAAAACAAGTCCATCCGTCCATGGAGGCCCCACCTCAAGAGTCTGATGACTGATGACTTGGTGCCGGATACCACATCACACCTTCGGAGTTCCAGTGGAGTCCATGTAGATGTTTGCTTCCTCAAAAGTTGTAGCCTATTTGTTAAAGCACACAATATAATACATTAAATTAAGTGTAAATAATTGCTATTCTTTGTTCGCACGTATTCAGAAACATCTCATTTAGGTACAAAGAAACATAAAAGGTGTCGTTATAGAGTTGACTCTAGAGTATTGCTGGATCATAAAATATTAAAAATGAGACACCGATATTATTAAACTAGAATTTACCCCTGAGCTGTTGGTCATCTATGTAACCTTCATAAGCTCTGGACACTGATTAAACCTGATGGGTGGCAGCAGGAGTGGACTCTACTCTGACTTCTTAAGCCAGGCTTACCTGGAGTCACCCGGCACTCAGCGGCGACAGCAGCGTCCGCCTCGAGCAATTAACATCTAGCTGGGAGTGTCTCGTTAGGGGACCTGGAACGTAGAGCTCAGGAAGGAATCAGGCCGTCCCATAATGGGGGTTAAAGCTCTAAGGCTGCAGCATTGGATCTCCAGCCACGTCCTGCAGAGAGCCGTCTGCCGCGTCCAGTGCCCCAAAGGAGAGAGTGTGGCAAAGAAGCTGGAGATGTCCCTGCTCAGGGAATGGTTAGGGCGTCACAGGAGGAGGAGGAGGAAGAAGAGGTAGGAGATGGGTGAGATGATGAAAAGGTTTGTTGTGTTATTTGAAAGAGTGCAAATAAGTAGAAATCATTATTGAAAAAAGTAAGGGTAAATACAAAAATAGGAATCAGCAGAACATTTTCATTTCATTTTGATATCTGTTCTGCAAGGCTTTGGAAGTTTACTGGAGAGACCCAGATGCTTAATAGAGAGAGAATTTTCTGATTTTTATTTTATTATTTTTTGTTAAGATGGTGGAGAGCGTTAAATCATTATTGATCATGACGGCATAATTTTCATCAAAGCATTAAGTGAACCCTTTTTAAAGGGGATAGGGGTCATCTGGGAATTGAGGGAAACGTCCATCAAGACAAGTGTGTGATTTTAGGATAAAAGTGATGATTGATCAGACGTTTAATTGACTTGGTATGATGGAAAAAGTGAGGACCAATCGTAAATAAATGCCCCTACAGCTTCAACAGACCGTCATACTATCTCCCTACCATATATGAAAGGAGGATCCCATACCAAAGGAATGCAGTTTCAGGTGTGATGTCTTTTTTGATGAATTGAAATTGTGCACAAAATAAATGGACTACAGTCACTACCTATGAATTTACAAGTTGTACAAATTAGTTTACTTTGTTGTCAAAAATGTGTCTCTTGGCCGCACATCTAAACCAGTTGATTGTTGAAACGGAAACTAGAAGCTAGCTGAGCGAGGGCCAGATCAGCATTGACGAGTCCAGGAGTCAAGACCAGACAAAAGCGAGACATGGACAAGATCTGGACATTTCAAGTCAAAGCCGTCGCTTTAGCTGCTTGACCTTTTTCTTTATTTGTTGTGCCTTTTTCTCAATCTTTCTGCATAGTGTGCAGTATAGCGTTATTTTGACATTTTGGTCAACACCAAGATCATGTTTAGCAAGAACAATGCCCAAGAAAGAAAAAAAAAAAAAAAGAAGTCCAAGTATGAATAACAAGTTCAGGTCTCCACCCTGTTGAGAGCAGCTCTGTGGCTTTTATGGATTAAGAAGTCACAAAAAGAAACACAAAGTACTGGACAAAAGGAATGCCATGTGTATGCCTTTTGTCGTGACACGACATTCCTCTGCTGTTTCAGGAAAGCGCAGACAGAAAAAACAGGACAATTACATTGCACAATATTTTTGCTCCCAACAACCCAATATTAGCAAAAGGATTGTAATAAGTAATGGGATCTTGTAGATATAGTTACGAGACTGTTTGAATGGTCACTTGGAACGGATTTGCCATTTATTCTTGATGGTAATCATTGAAAGTAGAGGCATGGAACTCTTCCTATATTGCTTTACCCCGTAGTTCATGTGGGTGTGACACAGTCCAGGCCACATTTTCACGATTGTGGTTCTCCCTGGCAAGGAAGTAAGTAAGATAAGGAGATGTTTTCAGCGACAGAAAGAGAAAGCCCGGAGTAAATAACCACATGTAGCCGGATATGCTCTGGTGGCCTGTTTGCTTTCTTGGAATTTGACACTGTCTCAATTTTTACCCATGTTTTCTTTTCTTTTTTTTTTCTTTCAGTTTTATGCCTGTGTGTCTGAACGGTTTGTATTTGTAATTTAAAAAAAGTAAAGCTCATCTTCAGGTTTTTGATGCCAGTGAGGAGGATTTTTTTTTTTTCCCCCCATCAAGCAAAAATCAGTATCTGAAGAGACCCGTTTGTTTTCTTTAAACTCTGTTCTTCCTTTCTCCATCTCTATCTTTTGGTCTTCAGGATGGAAGCCTCGTGTCTGGAGCTAGCGCTGGAGGGGGAGCGCCTGTGTAAGACGGGTGATTACCGCGCAGGGGTCTCGTTCTTCGAATCCGCCATCCAGGTCGGGACGGAGGACCTGCAGATCCTCAGCGCCATCTACAGCCAGCTGGGCAACGCCTACTTCCACCTGCAGGACTACACCAAAGCGCTCGAGTTCCACCGCCATGACCTCACTCTCACCCGGTGAGCTTTTGGAGCGATCTCTAGCATGCTGACGAGTGTTGAAGTGTGTGTGGACTTTCCCATGGTGGAAAAACTTACTTTTGAGACTTTTTCCATAAATGTTTCCTTAACAGTCAATTGATGTGGAATATCCACCGCATGGTTGTTACTATAGAAACTCTTAACGTATCAGAATAAGCACAGCAACACTGGATAAACCTGTGATCTCATTTTATTGTAGCTGCTCAACGGAAACCAATAAGTGTTCTCATAAATTTAGCAAAAACTGAAAGGTTTCATAAAAATTTTGAAGGGTGTTCAAGTGAAACCTGGACTTTTTCCCCCCCCCTTTTTTCCTTTTTTTTTTCCTTCATTGTGCAGAAAAGCACTCTATATAAACTGCTGCTACACTAATGCACTTATCCCAGTGTTTCACTAGTGCTTGAATACCATCAAGGTAGAAAGTTTTCTCAGTACGTAGGAGCCATGATCGGAATGTCTGAAACCCTAGCCTTCCAGGAACTCCTATAATGTCCCGATTATGTGGAAATGGTTTGGATCGAGGTCAGGACTGTCCGACTAAGTCTCATCACCCTGCTGTGCTTGATGTCTTCTGAAAATGTCAATCAAAAAAATGTCACTTTTTTTTTAATTCAAGAGAAGTCCTGATTTGACTTGAACGCCCCTCATGTACTAGGAGATGTAACATGAATTCACTTGCATGCACTTTGTGAGAGAGAGAAAAAGTCGCGTTCTAAAGAGCACTTAAGACTTGACACCTTTCCTTCGATTTCTGATTCATTGAGCATTTTTTTGTGTTATTTAACACAAACTGTGCCTCCGCCTGATTTATATCTCACTCAAAACTCCTAGTGCTTACATCGTGCTGATTAACATCAAGTTCCTCGCGAGCCGAGTCGGGCGTGTTGGATGAGGGAAAACACTGAAACGCGCGAAGCTCATGACTCTCAGGGCTGGTGGCGAGCGCCACCGGCCAAACCTGTTCCTCAGGGCTTCAGTTACAGTGCAGCCGTACCCAGATCTCTGTCTGTGGGAAACGATCGAAACCTGACCCAGATCCCACGTCAGGAATTAGGCCTGGAAGGATACTATATAATCATGTGTGTGTTTGTCATGGACAAATACAAATAGTCAGGTTTCGCAACTGTGAGGTTTTTAAACACAGGAGCTGTTTAAATCAGGTTTTTTTTTTTTTTTGAAGGCGTCTCCAGTGTCTGGGTTTTTTTTCCCCCCAAAAAAGCTGCATTTTTTTTTAAAATCAAGTTCAGAAGGAAAAAAAAAGAGAGAGGACTGCTCCGCAAATGTAATGATAAATAGGTAAAAAGAAATGTAATTAGTAGAGATTAGGGGCAGGGTTTGATTCGGTTATGAATCACGATTCTTTTGTGTGGCAATACATACAGTACAGTATATTGCCATGTTGACTTATTTTTAAAAAGTAAAAGGGAAAAAAGGATTTTAAAAAGTGAAATGTTAATTTATAAATTGGTTTGCATTTGAGGTAGTAAAACGTTGTCATGTCGTGGTAGGACTGAATTATTTCCTGCGTTTGTGTAGAATTGTAACGAATTCTGTAAAAATAAATACAGTGGAACCTCGGATTGTGAGTAACACGGTTTGCGAGCGTTCCGCAAGACAAGCAAATGTTTTAAAAAAAAATTTTTTTTTTATTTTATAAATTTTGACTTAAAAACGAGCAAGTCTTGGGTGACGTAGCACGCATGGGCTTCTTGTTTTGATGCCGAGCATTTTTTTGGGGCTATGGAACGAATAATCAGTGTTTTCATTATTTCTTATGGGGGAATTTGCTTTGATTTACAAGTGTTTTGAAATACAAACACGCTTCCGGAACGATTTATGCTCGTCCACTGTACAAAATTTGGATTTACAAAATCATGATGTACCACGTGGTACCTCGGTATACGACTTTTCGCCCTAAGAACTGAAATTTTTCCAGAAGTTTGCCTCGGCACATGAAGCATTTTCAGCCACAAGTCGCGCCTACGTCCGGGAGCCGTTCCAAACATGTTTGCGTCAGTGGAATGCCAAGCGAAGTGAGTTAATAAAAATATATAAATAAATATATTTAGTGAAGACATAGCGCCATGGGTCCCAAGAATGTGATGAAGTGATGTCAGGAAAAAGAAAAGGGAGCCGCTTTCAGTTTGGTTTTTAAAGCAGCCGGTTACCTAAAGGAATCAAATTTATGTTAATATTTCACAGCGTTCCTTCTAATCAGCGTACACAAAATTAAAAGAAACAACATAAATAAAACTTAATCGTCTGTATTTTCCCTCTCAGGACGATCGGAGATCAGCTGGGCGAGGCTAAAGCTAGCGGGAACCTCGGGAACACGCTGAAGGTTCTGGGTCGGTACGATGAGGCGGCGGCTTGTTGCCAGAGACACCTGGACATCTCCAGAATGCTCCACGACAAGGTGAGGACGGCACATCCAGTGAGCACGGAGTCTGAGGGAGCGAATCAGAAGCGACAAAAACCTAAACTAATATACACTTTAATAGGGGTGTGAATACTTTTATTTTTTTTTTTAATGTAAACATTATGATCGCATATTATGGTGGAGAGTTTTGCCAAATTTTCCCCCTGGTTACATGAGGTCCAGCAAACGTTAGTTAGGTTGTGAGTTCAGGGGGGTAAATATTTATGCTAAGCGCTGTAGTGTCGTGTCGCGGCTACGTTTGGGCCCAAAGGAGAAACGGGGTGTGTTTAGTTTTTTGCTGCACCATTATGTGACGATCCATAGAGAGACGTCATCAGCAGCGGTTACTTTCCTCCAGACTGAAGTAACTAACTGTGTGTGTGTGTGTGTGTGTGTGTGTGTGTGTGTGTGTGTGTGTGTGTGTGTGTGTGTGTGTGTGTGTGTGT
>JAOVVA010000019.1:17541631-17552828 GCA_028565275.1 Leiocassis micropogon
TATGGCGAGAAACATCTGGATTTTTCCAAAGAGGTAGGGGTGTGTGTGTGTGTGTGTGTGTGTGTGTGTCCGTCCATGAGTTTTGTAATTGTCCATAATGGAAGATCGGAGGAATTCGGCTCAACAGGAAATGCTCGACTCCTATGTTAGAGTTCCCCTGAGAGCCACACACTCCTCTGTCTATTTACATTTACACTGTGTGTGTGTGTGTGTGTGTGTGTGTGTGTGTGTGTGTGTGTGTGTGTTAGATCGGAGACCGTAGCGGAGAGCTGACCGCCAGGATGAACGTTTCGGACCTGCAGCTGGTGTTGGGTCTGAAACACAACCACAACAATGCTAGCTACACAGACAACTCCTTGGACGGCAGCAGTCCAACAGGTTACCATCTCTCACACACACACACACACACACACACACACACACACACACACACACACTCATCCGTCTCATGCTGTGTTCCACATTTCACCCTCCGTCTCTGCTTATGTATTTTTTTTCATTGTAATACAAGCCTGACCACCAGGGGGCGCCATATCGATTTAGACTCCATGCTTCCGTAATCCTCTGAACGAATCGCAGCAGATCAGTCACCTGCATTTATATAAACAATTTATCTCAGGGCATCTCACTGGACCAGAACGAGCTTCATGGCTCTGAGATTTCCTAAAATGTTTAGGTGCGTCGGAACATTCCGGGTCACCGCGCCATGTCCTCCTCCTCTAGGAAACTGGAGAAGCCAGAGGAACCAACGCAGACATGAGGGGAAACGGGAAGCTCAGAGCAGACAGTAGCCCGAGTGTTGGCAAAATCATCCAAGTTCTTGACCTTAAGAGTTCCTCTTCTTGAGAAAGTGTGTGTTTTTTTTTTTTGTTTTTTTTTTGTGCCTCTGCAGGAGCGAAGCCCAGGTCAGGACGGAGACGAAGCATGGAGAACATGGAGCTCATGAAACTTAGTCAAGATAAGAGTCCTGTAAGACACGCACATACAAACAAATCACACGACTCTAGGGTTCTGCATTACTTTTCCACGTCTTACTCTCGCGTCTCCGTCCCGCAGGGCCCAGCGAGCGACGAGGACGTCTCCCCGAAGCAGTCCAAATCCTCGCCCATCGCCAAGACCTCGTCCAAACTCTTCTTCATCAGTCGCTTCAAGGGAAAGAAACAGAAAGCCAACGGAGCGGGCGCGCCCAAAGCGTCTCAGAGCGGGAACGGCTCTCCGCGGACGCCCGAACTGGATCCCAAGGTGCTCAGTCGCTCGTCCCACCCGTACCCAAATGATGATGCGTTTAATTACGTGAGTTCCTCACCTGTTCATTTTATTCCTTTTATTCTCCGCGTCGTCTCCTGCAGTACGCTCCGGACACTCTGGGAGACGAGGGCTTCTTCGACCTGCTCACGCGCTTTCAGGGGAACCGCATGGACGACCAGAGGTGCTCCTTACAGAGCGGCTTAAGCCGTGGCTCCTCCCCCTCCCTTTGTGACACCCCGCCTATAGCTGTGAGGAAACGTGAGTTAGCCCCTCCCCTTTTACCTTGATGAAACATTATATAAATGAAAAACTTTTCACATTTTTAGAATTTGATCCTGGACTCAGTAACAACTACACACGAAACAACTACATAACTGAAGATAAAATGTATAAGATAAAACAATACGTAACTGTTTGTTTGTTTGTTTGTTTTTTCCCCCATATCACATAAGAAGTATATAATGCTGCAGCAGGTGCTACATGTATGTTGTTTATCTGAGGAATACACTCGCCGTGTTCCAGAGAAAAACAAATCATCTTTCTTTCCTCCACTCTGTTTTCAAAACGCAGCTATTTCTCCGTCCGAAGAGGCGGCTTCGGGTCAACCCGGCCACTTCCTGGACTTGCTGGCGAGCTCCCAAGGCCGGCGGCTGGACGAGCAGCGGGCGAGCATGGGGACGCTTCCGGGATTACTGCTGGACCAAAACGACAGCCGGGACGTGCTGAGCCAGCTCATAGCCAGCGCTGAGAGCAAGGAGCCGGACGACGACTTCTTCGACATTCTCATCAAGTGCCAGGTCAGACGGAGAGCCGTTCGGACTGGGGACGCACCGATACGTGCCGATTCCTGTATCGGGACATTTCAGCCTTACGTTTGTTTATAGGGACGGGAATCAGCAGTCACGTCCCGATCCGATATCATCACGATACCTCTATAAGTATTAAGATTTCATATCTATCCCGATTTTATATTACATTTTTCACCCGATTTTGTTCATTTTAAACCTTTAAAAGAAGTTGAATAACTAATTAAATGTAGCGTGTTCCATATAAATTTAAATTAAATTAAACAAAAAGCTACATTTTTATTGATCAGCACATTTCTTCTGTCATCCGCCATAGTTATTATTTCTAAACAAACTTGTAAGCTAATAACTCACTCAGGATGAAAATGTGTAAGTAGTAGTACAGTACAGAGTGCGCCACCTGTAGGATTATAAGGAAACAATGACGTTTTACCGCCTGGAATGTCGCAAAAGTCTCAAAACTCAACTCGATGAGCGCGCAGGTTGCGCGGCTGCGAGCTCGCGTGCGTGTGCGGCGTCGAGTTGCGTTCGTGTTGTCTTGTGAGTGGGACGGAGTTTGGAGAAAAAGGTTGATTTGGAGGATTTTAACACGCGTGATTTTAGGTCATGTAACGCCATAACTATATGTTTCTGTTGCACCACTCGGAAACTTCTGCATTCGGTACAGAATCATTTATAGGTGAGGCTGATGGGATGATCACCGGTCACGGCCCAGTCAAACTGAAAACCAGGCGATTCCGCTCACTGACCGGTTCATCTCGTTTATAAATGTAGGAATTCTTTTTTTTTTAAAAAGATTTTTTTATCGATTTTGGAGTCAGTCTGGCGATACATGAATCACCACACAAAAGAATCGCGATTCATAACTGAATCGATTTCTCCCCCCCTCTCTATTGATTTATATGTTTCAGACTTGGAACATTCTGGAAAGTTCTGTACATGTTGCTTTCTGAGACAGTGGAAATGGTTCTGGCACAAAGTGGTATCGGTGTATCCCTTGTTCAAACCAAAAGCAAACACACTGATGATGTCTTTCTTCATCCCATGGAGGGTTAAGCATGTAAAAATGTTTATTCATATCAGAACACTTATTGTACGTTAACGTATTTAAAAATATCTCCATTAAAACTGAGAAGCGTTTGAGTACTACTAGGACAACTGTTTTTAATGGGGGCGTAAATATTTATGGTAAAAAGGGATTCGGTGGTCTCGTCAGTCCAAATTCCAGAAAATAAAGTCCCAGATTGTATTGTTCACTTTAGTGTCATCTCTGTCACCCCAGGGTTCCCGACTGGACGACCAGAGGTGCGCTCCTCCCCCTCCCCCGACGCGAGGCCCCACCGTCCCCGATGAAGACTTCTTCAGCCTCATCCTGCGCTCGCAGGCCAAACGCATGGACGAGCAGCGCGTCAATCTCCCTTCCGACCCCGGACCTACGACGCTAAACCCTGACTGAGGCCGCGTACTAACGCAAAAAAAAAAAAAACACCGCGATACAGACTTCGGAGATTTGTGAAGTCACAGAGAAAAAGCGCCCTCTTGTGGTAAAACAACAAAACAACTGGAAGCCATAAATCATCTCGGAGTGTCTGGGTCGGGTGTGTTTCTCACGATATAAACATGAAGGACTGTTACAGGACATCTCAGTACGGCTGCGGGTCAGTACGGCATCACGGTTTTAGGTTTAGTTTCGCTGTACTGCGTCAGTGGGAAATAGTAGTAGTTTTTTTGTTTTTTTTTTAGTTTAAATTCGGATCAGAACGAGCCGACGTCCCATCCTCAGGGTTCCTGTATCATACACTGACTTTGAGCTCGTCTTCAGATTCTGCGCTCCCTGTTTGGAGGAGTGGAAATGTTTTTTTTTTTTTTTATCATCATTATTAAAAACTTACTAATCTCTGAGGTTTTTGTACATTGTTCTAGAAACAATAAGGTACTTGAAAAGATATTTGTCTTTATAAACTAATTGATAGATGAACTGATGAGTGTCTGATAGTTTCTTGTCTGTTTTTACGTCACACCGGTAATAAAAACTGAATTTTAATCAAGATTTTGTTCTAAAACATTGTGTAGTCTTTTTTCTTTCTTTCAACACTTGGTGGCACTGTTGCACTAAACAATAATATAGTGGTGTTTTCTATTTTGTTCAACAGTGCAGTTGAACACCGTGGGTTAGTAGTTAGCACCGTCGCCTCGCACTTCCAGGATCCGGGTTCGTGTGCATGAAGTTTGAATGTTTTGCCCGTGTTTGGTTGGTTTCCTCTGGGTACCCCGGTTTCCTCCCACAGACCAAAAACATGCAGCTCAGTTATACAAGAGTGAGTTTTGGTCCTGTAATGTCATTTATTGAGGTTAAGGAATCTATAACTACGTTAGATTCCTTAAAAGATCACCCAGACACACGCGTCCAAAAAAAGCAATTTTTATCATCATTTACAAAATTATTTTCTTTTATTACAGTTATGACAAAAATTCAGGATTCCTGAATATAAAATGTTTATGTAGAAAAAAAGTTTAATTTTTATTCAAAACAACTTGGGCTCAGTGCATAGTGTTTATTCATTTTATTTATTTATTTATTTTTTCATTAGGATTAAAGTTTAAGTGCATAAATTGTGAAACTTTTGAATTTGAAAATAAACTCTGAATTGTGTGAAATCGTTCGTGTGAACAAACCTGTATACAAAAGTGCAGTCAGTATAGGTCACTGTATATATGAACATCAGGACAAAATTAAAGATACAACATGGGAAAAAAAATATATAATAACGCTGAAAAAGTGTTGAAATTTTAGGAACCGTTGTTTAGCCATGAAATGGAACAAGAACGTTACACACGTAAAGAACCTGAGAAAACTGGGGTGATTAAGGAGGATAAATAAGGAAATTCTCATTAGAGGGTAATGAGGAGGCGGAGCTTGAGAATTATATTACATTAAGCACTGAGTGTGTTCGGCTCAAGTATAATTCGAGCAGCTTAAATGTGTGTGTGTTTAAGTAAATTTCTTGATCAAGCGCAGTTTCAGGTATGCAATACTCAGGAATATGAAGATCATGCAGCTCAGAGCCACGACGTTCTGCCACATGCCCCAGGTGGAGAACTCGATGCCCTGCTCCGTCAGAAACTCCTCTCCACTCTTACAGGCGTAACTAGAGGGGTGCAGGGTGGACGTTAGATTGTTAAGTGAAATGCATTTTCATACTCAATTTAAATACTGCAATCGTTTGTCTTGTATTCAAAAACACTGGTTATGGTCTTATGTTTTATGCAATTAATTTTGCAGCACTAAATAAAAAGATTTTTTAAAAATTGTCATTTAACGCTGAAGTCAGTTTTCTTGCAAAAATAGAAAATTTGGAGAATAAAGTGTTAAAATGTCAGTCCTTTAATAAAAGAGGCAATTGTATGTATGGTACATGGATTAATCAGTCATATAATTATTTTCCCTGAAAAAATTGCTATTTTATTTTAAAAAGTGCTTTTTTTCCCTAATAAATATTAAGACTATTAAGTATTATTACTATAATTATTTGTATTATGATTTCCTTTTTTTTCTCCTTATGATGTCAGATATGTTGAGTGAGTTCAAGAAAATTCCGACTTTTCTCTTCAATATAGTGCGACACTTTGCAATACATTATAACTTTTTTTTATTCATAATATCAGCTAATATTAATTCTGATGTTTATGATGTGTCAATATTGCTTTTATTTCCTTTTTTTAAAAATTATTATTTATAAGCAGTAGCTCTGAAACCATGTCATGTCGTGCTATGTCTAATGTCTCTGTAAGAAATAATTTAAGCGCATGTCTCGGGTCTCGAGTTAACCTTTACACTCCGAGCACGTCATGCTCACGTGTTCACGTGTCTATTCGGAATGGAATCATACGAGCATGAATCGACTACACCACTTAGAGAAAATCTTTTTCCTTGTAATTATATTATTGCATAAAGTGCATCATAAGAACATTTTCAACTTGCTTGGCCTTTATTACTTTGTAACTAATCCTTTCGGCGTCTGGATGCTTGTAATTATACACTACGTTAGCGTTTACCATCTGATCAGACACGTCAGATCAGATGTCATGACTTGTAGCGGTTGCACTGCTTACCTCGGGGGTTCGGTACCATTGACTCCAGGGAGACAGAATTTCAGCCCAACAAACTCGTTCACCAGGAGACCCTTAACACACAATCATCATCAATAATCATAGAATTAAAAAGACACTCTTAGATAAATAGATTTTGTGTTAAAAAAGCCCTGATCTCTTTAGCAGTCCTAAAGTCGTATTTATAGTGAGAGTTCCTGTTTGAGAACTGAGGGAAATCCTGCACCCCTTCCTGATTTAATACACTGTTGATATTTTTTCACCATGTTGCTCCCTTGCCATTTCATTATGGGATGCAGCTACTGCCAGGAAGGCGAATATTTTCATAGAATTTCCTCCAGACTCCAACATGTTTTTTTTTTCCACCCACCCAAATTTACCAAAGGAAATGATCGAACATCCGTTGCTTTGTTCAAGGAGCGTTCAAGTCAAACTGGGATTTTTGATCACGTAGATTCCCAGAACACAGTTACAAAGGTTAAACCTCCCTTTATTTCTCTATATAATCCCCTGCTACACTGATGCACTTATCCCAGTGTTTCACTAGCGCTTGGACACCATCAAGGTAGAACGTTTTCCCAGTACACCGGAACATGTGGAATTGACTTGGAGCGAGGTCAGGACCATACAGGGGACGCGGCAATAACTCCTGTAATGTGCAAGTGGTGCTGGTGAATGATTATGTGTACGTACAGTTCCCACAGACCGACACGCGTCTTATCCGCAAGTTGACGACAAGTTATCCGTTGATTTTCAAGGATCATGCGCTCCACTCACTGAATGTTTACATGAACAAAGTTATAATTCATAAATTGAGTGCTTCAAGTCTTCTGTAATGGTCGATCAGTTTTACACCTTCCATCAGAAATTTCATCACAAGTCCCGGTTTAACCGGGTCGTTTCTGTATTTGTATTCATTTAAAATAAAGCATGCGTGTATTAGACTTAGAGCTGGCTTCTAACTCACAGTAAGGCCGTAGCGTGGAATGCTGAAGTATTTTAACCAGTTCAGCCAGTCAGCGATGCTCGGCAAGTTCACCAACAACCCTGAGAAAATCTAAAACAAAAACGATGAGAACAAAAAACATCATGTACATATCTGTTCGATATATTTCTGTTAAATCTCGGTTTACGTGCAGGAAAAGTGCGACGTGGGCGTCCACAAGGTGCCTCCTCACCATCATGAAGACGAAGGAGATGGTCATGTAGATGTTGGCAATGGCGACGACGTTCTGATCAGCCGAGATGGCCATCACCATGGACGTCGCCGTGTATGCCGTCATGGCCACGATGAACATGAAGAAAAAAAATGACCCGGGCTCCGGTTTGAACCCTGGGCGAAAACACAGATGCTTAATATGTAAACAGAGCAGGGGCGGTCGGTCAATAAGGGGCGCTGGGGCGCCGCCCCCTTAAAGTTAGGCAGAGAAGAATGCTACTTTAACATGTAATTATTTAACATAATAATTATTTATTTTTATAATGAAATAAAGTCCGCTGTATTTCTTAATATAATTTATTAACAAAAAATAAATAAATCTAAACTGTATTACGTTCGTTTGTGTTCATGTACGCAAGTAAATGTAGGGGAAGTAAATTTTTGAAAAGGATGTGATTCGAGGCTGAGCTCTAATTGGATTTTTTCAAACCATCCCTGGGGCGCAGCACTGTGCGCCCCGAACCCTCCCACTTTTGTTCTTAGCGAATCAGTATTGTTTGAAATTATTTGGGCTCATGTGATTGGACCATTCTCAACGTGTCCTATTAACAGTCAGCAGATTCTTAGTTAATGTATGGAATAGTGATTGAAGTGGAAGCCAGATAAATATGAGGGAAAGTTCTGTAATTTCTTTGCTAAAATACCCCTTCGCAAGGTGATCGAAAAAGAAAAACAATTTTGCACCAGCCGCCATTGAAAGAGAGCTTGGTTTTAATAAACGTGTCGTTCTTTATAGCAGGGGTGTCGGACCTGCAGCTGGGATCAAATAAATTCAGACACTTTATTTCTAATGAATGTTATCTTGTGTAATGGTATCATAAGTGAATTTAAAGAGTCAGGAAAAAAAGTTATTTTCCCCTATTTCATTAGGGGGCAAAAAAAAAGGAATAACAGATGTGCGTCATGTCTTAGCCAGTGCACTTATGCAGCAATTTATCTAATACTGCTACGCGATTGGCTGATTGAATAAATGTAACAAACTGACGCGTGTATACTCCCAGGCCACTGGGAGTTTTTATTGTTCATTTTTATTATTATTCATTTTTATTGTTGAGGAATATGGAAAAATGCAAATGTACAGCAGGTATGTGTGTGAGAGAGAGAGAGAGAGTGTGTGTGTGTGTGTGTGTGTGTGTGTGTGTAGGTGTTTACCGATCATCCAGTAGGCCACCGAGCTGAAGATAATGGCTGGAAAGGTGCGCAGCGTGAGAATATCCGAGAGCAGCTTACACAGGAAGTACACCGAGATTCTGTAATAACCGCTAACGTACTCGTGTCTGTACAGGAAGTCAGAGAAGAGGAACTGCTTTAGTACTAATGTACTGAAATCTCTACAGCTCGGCCCTAACTTGAAATGTCGTGGCTGAGGTCAGACAAAGCTAATGTACTAGAGATTATACCGAAGCTTCTGGTTTATCATGATGTCCAAATCAGTAAACACGTCCTGTTAATCTGTTGTTCATTTCCTAAGTGGCTGAGGGGCTCGTTGTCTCGCCTTCTAGTGACCACCAGCACTGTGCCACACTTCTACAAGGGTGTAGGGTATTAAATCCTGTGTTAGTCTTATCAGTGCTTTTTTGTGGTCCGAGGGTGCCCCTGGTGCCAAAATAACTCGCAGAAGAGCATAAACAGAAGTGTTTGGAGCGATACTCCAACAACAAAACATGGATCCGTCACTACGAGTATGGAACGGAAACATCCTCGATTGCCGACAGAGAAAAAGTTCAAAAGTTCTAAAGTTTTCTGGGATTCTCAGGGGCCAGAAGTATTGGAACATTATCAGGAAAAAGGTTCAACAATCAACAGCGCTCGTTACAGTGAGACGGTCAATTTAGAGCTGAAGCCTAAACTTCTGATTAAACGCAGACTGATATCTGATGGCGTCCTGAATTCACATGACGATGCACATCCGCACACTTCCACCCAAACTGTCGACACTTTATGTCAAAAACTTTATATTGAGGTGTAAAAGCTCCCTCCCTATAGTCCTGATCTCGCTCAATCAGACTTTCACTTGTTTGGTCGTTACCCACATTTAGGGATCGCAGCTCAGAATAAAACTTTTTTTTTTCTTTTTTCTTTCAATTACAAAGGCTTGTTCTCAGATGGACAAAGCGTATTGAAAAGCAAGGAGATTATGTCAAAAAATGTTTAAAAAAATTTTTGACTCATCCACGCGATATTTCTGATTCCTAATTAATAAACAGTCAGTTTTTTTCCCCCCTCACTTACAGGAAGAGCTTGCGTTCTGTGATGAAGAGTTCAGCCGAGGACAGCGAGCCGAAACACTGGTTGGTGGTGATGAAGAACAAGGCACCCATCCTGTAACATGCAAACATCTCAATAGTTAGTGCAGAATCAAGCTGGAAGCCTTGCACTTTGTAATTATTTTTAACTTGAAAAATGTTTATATTATCCAGGATCTTGCATTTCATTTTAGGTCAGTTTATTTTTCTTATTAATTCCTTATTGCTACATATTTCAGTGTCATCCTTAAGAAATATAGCTACCTTAACGTTTACTTTATACTCGTGTAACATTTGCCAAGTTAACAAATACACAGACGGAGATGATTTCACTCTAACAAAATCAGAATATTTTCCATTTGCCCTGACAGGAAGCGAGTGCACCAGCACGTCTTCCAAGCAAAAGCAACCAGGAAATGAGGGCACGTTGTTAAGCGATTATTTATAACATACTGCGTACATGCAGTGTAAAGTGTAAATTTCTAACTAAAGGTTCGCAAATTGAGCGCAGTTCCTGTTCATATAGTAAATATTAGATGTACAGTAGTGTGCAAAAGTCTTGAGCCCCCCAATCATTTATTTAAATTAATTATATTAAATTAAATTATGTAGATTACATTAAAGAAATAGGAACAGAAGTTTTCAAGCTCCAAAGTGCCTAAAGATACAATTTAATAATTGGAGCAGCGACCTCATTTCCCCTCTCGTCTGTTCCAACGACTCAGCATTCAGCACCAGCAGTAAACTAATCACCGGCCTGATCATCTGTCATCATCTGCACATGTTTTTCACTGATTCATGCCTTAAAGTTGTTTTTTAATGCTTGAATGATTTATAGGTCACTATGTGGTTTAACAAACAGAAAACATTCCTCCTGAAAGTACAGGGACTGAAAAAATGAGAGTCTGGAGAACTATTGCTAAAGACTACATTAAAAAATCCAAAAAAAAGTCTGGATGTTTGCACGCAAAATATGAAAAAGATGTTGCTGTCATGATTCTTACCGGTTTTGAATTCCACTCATATCAGATGGCACGCTGAAAAAGATGGCACCAACAATCAGCGCTAAGAAAAGCGTCACACCAACCTGAGAAAAGAATCAGAGAATCGGTGTGTGTGTGTGTGTACGAATATATATATCTACCTATACTGTACATCTATATAGGGGTTGGACAATGAAACTGAAACGCCTGGTTTTAGACCACAATAATTCATTAGTATGGTGTTGGGCCATTTTGCTCCTTTTGTGGCCAATACAGCATCAATTCGTCTTGGGAATGACAGATACTGGGAAGTCCTGCACAGTGGCCAGAGGGATTTTGAGCCATTCTTCTTGCAAAATAGTGGCCAGGTCACTACGTGATGCTGGTGGAGGAAAACAATTTTCTGACTCGCTCCTTCAAAACACCCCAGAGTGGCCCAATAATATTTAGATCTGGTGACTGTGCAGGCCATGGGAGATGTTCAACTTAACTTCCATGTTCATCAAATCACTCTGTCACCAGTCTTGCTGTGTGTATTGGTGCATTATCATCCTGATACACGGCACCACCTTCAGGATACAATGT
>JAOVVA010000019.1:17560002-17572392 GCA_028565275.1 Leiocassis micropogon
ATTTTGTCTCTCATAGTTGAGGTATACCTATGATGAAAATTACAGGCCTCTCTCATCTTTTTAAGTGGGAAAACTTGATATTCTTTTTATATATATATATATATATATAATCAGTATATATGTATACTAATATTATTATAATTTCTAAAAAAAATAAATCAGACAGTGCGATTGAAACAGTTACTTGAGTATCTTTTTACCAAATACCTTTTTACTCTTGAGTAATATTTTGAATGACTACTTTTTACTTCTACTTGAGTGATATTATTTTGAAGTACAGCTACTCTTACTTGAGTAAATGTTTTGGATACGCTACCCACCTCTAATAAAATGTAAGAATTCTCCAGTGTCAGTGCCTTGAACAGCCAGAGGAAAAGACAGAAGTTTATGTTTTTACATTTTTCGAATGAACTCCGTTTCCTTTACTTCAAGAGAGAAATTGTAAAAGCTGGCGAGGAAACTGGAAATAAACAAACCCAGCTTCATGTCAGGCCCTGCATTATTGATTATGTCCCTAGCACATACATCACGCCCCGCTGTACTTGACTCGCTCAATAGCTTTTTCCATGTTTCCATCGCATTCTAACAAACAGGACATGGCAGTAGCTACGGAGGAAGAGACCGAGCATCTTTTCACCGAGCTGATCCGCTCTATAGAGAGCAGCCAGTCTGTGATAAAGGCCCTGATCCGAGCTCTGGCGCAAGCAGAACTGGAAAGAATCAAGGAGCTGATAAAACAGATGGAGGACGAGATGACCGAGCTGAAGAGGAGTGATGCAGAGATGGAGCAGCTCTCGAGCAATCGGAATGACATGCAGTTCCTGCAGGTAACATGGCGGGACTGTCCATGACAATATGCTACGTAGGGCTATTTGTAGGAACACTCAAGAACAGAACAGTTACTCATCAGTAGCTAGCATTGCTGCATACGCTACATAAATATTATAATATATATATATAAGAATCGTAAAGTATGGTTAAGTAAGGTTTAATACCTATTCATTTTATATTTTACATCATTTACATGTCTTGATTGTTTTTATATTCAAAAATATGATTATAGTGTGGGAAATTGGTAATATTTTTGGGTGGCTGGAACAGATTATCTGCATTTCTACACGTGTTTCACGATACAAACGTTCACCTTAAGAACTCGCCTCTGGAACAAAATGAATTTGTTTGCCAAGTTACCACTGTAAAAGAGAATCAATACCTTTATGCCCATGGCGCTTTACTCTGACCCCCGTTTCATGTCATCCACACCTCTTGATCATCATTGCACCATGTGATGTATTCTATTTCGTCCAGATTAGATTTTGCTAATGTATTCGCTTGTGATGTTCTTGGCAACATTTGGTCTGTCATCTTATATCCTGTACATTTTAGTTTTCCTTATCCTTTAGTGTTTCTTCTCCCTTATGAACCTCTATACAGTCAGTCCAGGCCCTCAGTCTGACTTCTGCAAACGTCTTCAAGATAACAGTGAATCCTCAGTTCTCTTTCGGGGAGGTGGTGAACTCCATCTCAGCGCTCAAGAAGCAGATAGATGATGTCTGGCAGCGTGAAATCGATCAAATATCAGCAGCAGGTAAGAGACCAGGCGATACTGAAGAATACCACGACTCTTTGATCATTACTGTAAGCTACATCTTCCATCTCGATTTTTGCTTTTTCTTAATTTTAGTGAAGAAAGACAAAATTGTAGTTCCTTCTGAACCGAAAACAAGAACAGACTTCCTGCAATGTGAGTAAACATTAGGCTTGCATCATCTTTGGTTACTGTCTACATTGTTCTCCCAACTCTCGAAAATTTACACTACTGCTCAAAAGTTTGGGATCACTTTCTAACTCCAGGGTCGTTCCTGATTTATTTATTTTTTTTGGCACTGTAAAGCAATGCTGAAGGCGTCCAAAATATGCACTGATCTCTTTGGAACAGTTGATATTCAGATGTTTCTGCTACTCATGATCTGTAGAGCCTTCACAGCACTAATCTGAGGTGCTGTTTGTTAATTGGTGATTTCTGAGGTAACTGGTGACTCTAAATGAACGTCTCCTCTGCAGCAGAGGTCAGTTTTGGTCGTGCTTTCCTGGGATGGTCTTCATGAGGGACAGCTTCATCATGGAGCTTGATGGGTTTTGCAAATGCACTCCACACAATACTGTTCCTGTAAGAACTGTTCCAGAAAAAAAAAAACATGTCTTAAAATAACTGACTGCTTTGAAATCCCTGAACAAAAGCAGAGAAATTTACAAGTGATTCCAAACTTTTGAGCAGTAGCGTACCTCCAGGTGGATTGGGGACCAAATTGGCACGGTGTGTGAACTCAAACCCAGTGTTCGTAGGACAGCCTCTGGATCCACCTGAACCCTGTCTAGAATCTTGTTTTTTGTTTGTAGAAAGCTTATTTGTTTAAACCAGAAGTCTCCTCTTCTGGAGATCTACCTTCCACCAGAGTACATCTCCAAACAACATCTAAAACAAGCTTTATAAGTATATTGGTTCGGAAGGTAGCTCATCAGGAGCAGGGTTGGTGAAAACTGGTCTACACCACGATTCAACATTTTTCTCCTTTCAGATCTGGTCCCACTATCTCTGGACCCCGACACAGCCCACAAAAGCTTGAGTATCTGTGAAGAGACACAAGTGACATGTAGCACTGAGTGCCATTCTTATCCTGAGCACCCTGAACGCTTCGACTGGTGGGCGCAGGTTCTTTGCCGAGAGCCTCTGAACACACGCGGCTATTGGGAGGCCGAATGGACAGGATTACACGGAGTGGACATTGCAGTCTCATACAGAGACATTACCCGTAAGGGAGAGGATGATGGATGCAGCTTTGGGTACAACCAGCAGAGCTGGAATTTGGACTGCGCCATAATGAAATACACCTTTGCTCATGATGGCGTAGAAATGGAAATCTCAGCACCTGTATCCCACAGGATCGGGGTATATCTCGACTACAAGGCTGGACTGCTGTCTTTCTACAGTGTCTCAGATCGTATGACGCTCCTCCACAGCGTAAAGACAAGGTTCACGCAGCCTCTATACGCTGGGTTTGGGTTGTTTCAGGGATCCACAGTAAAAATATGCCGACCAGATTTAGAGGTAAAACAACCAGATAACCAAAGTGTCAAGAGATGTATGAATGTGAACGGAAACAGCACATGAAGAAATGAACATAATGAGATCCTCATTGGGGCTGGAGTTTAACATTTGACCTGTTTGTCAAGTTTGAAACCTAACAATGCCACATTTACAGCATTCTTATCAAGGGCGAATTAGATTTCAGCAGTTGAGGGTTAGGCGAGTTGCTAAAGTGCCCAGCAACTCAGTCTCAGTGCTGGGATTTAGAAATCCAAAGTCTAACGCAATTTGCAAAATGCAATCTTTTTTGGCTTCTTCCATCACCTGCTCACAACCTGGCAGGGTTTGCACCAGATGCAACCATCCCATTTCATCTAGTCTTGGGCACTGCGTCCAGTGGCTGGGGTTTGGACCCGCAGTGGGCATCGGCTGGGACTTGGACCTGGGTCTTCCGCATGCCGGGTAAAACATCTACCACTGAGCCATCAATGTCCCAACGTGATTTGCTACCACTCTCGCCCATGGAAAAGATAAACAGATGTGCTTTCCATAAGCAATCACAGCGCTTTCTGGAAGCTATCAAGGCAATGCGAGCCAAATCACAGGATTGTGTTTGGTCCACTTCAGTGTCACCTTAAATTATTTTGTCATGCAATGGCGGAAACCTGTTACACAAGAACTCCCCAAAAATTACATAAAAATAAGAAATAATGGTATATTAAGCACCTACACAAGAATTTGGGGTTTGTCTTAATCTTTTACATAAGCAAAACTGGAAATCCATGTAAAAGGGTTAAATATTCTTGTACGTCCCGATTGGAAAATTTTCCATACACCATATTTTTGTTGCCTTTTTCTCATCATCTCAAATATATTATAAGCAGTACCATATCCTATTAATTAAAAATTTAAAAAAATATTTTAATTAAATTTCTCAGGAATTGATGATGCACAAAATATTGTAGTGTGAATTTTGCTCCCTCAATTCATGAAATCATTTCATTCTGTAGAACCGTGGGTCGCTTTAAAATGGAAATGATTGGGGAGGGGGAAAAAAATAAAACAATCTTTCTCTGTCCAGCTTAAATGACTTGTTCACTTGCCATCCACAGAGAACATGGAAACATTTATTCATCACAAATTTTGAAATAAACCAATCAACCCGAGACACTGAGCTGAGAAAATGCTTCATGCTGATTATTTCGACTCGATGGCGTCATGCAGCTCCCTTGGGAACCAAACTGCTCAGGAGCGTTTGGGTGTTAAACCCGTTTCACTTCAGAATAGACTTCGAATGGTCACTCCCCTATTACCAGAAGAACCTTATCAACAGTACGTCGTTTTCATGTTAAAAGGCTGAACGTACAGTACATAACCGTGTCCTTAACTGTGACTCAAAATCAGATTAAATATGATTCATAATCATTCTGAGGCTTGATTTCTCACACACAACAATGATCAATCTTTTTTGTTTTTTTTTTAAATATATTTATATATTTATATAGAGATGTTTAATTTCAACAAGCAATGCAGTTTAACACTAAGTTGAGCTAAGAAGAAAACGTTCAACCAAAAACAGAGAAATGCAAACAATTTATCTCAGGCTGATCATCCCAAGGTATCAGGAGCTACACCCCAGGAGCCACGGTGATGGAGTTTAGGTCGTCTTTGGGTGCAGTAGTGTTTAGACGGTTCGATCGGAAGCTCGGTGGTGTTACTCATCACGTTCTGGAGTGGATTCAAACATCTGGTCAGAGATTGTCCGAAGTGCAGTGGTCTTGTTTTAGAGACAGACTTTTGGATATTAAACTTCCTAAACTTGTTTAGATTACATTTTTATACATTAGATTTTTTTTCTTGCCCCTATAGCCTTAATCTGCTATCATTTATAACGTCTGGGTGTGAACAGGGTTACTTTTGCAGCATGAATCTTATAACTACATTTCAATGCTTAAATGGCTTAAAATCTACATTTGGAGGGAGCACGTTGTGTTTTTCTTCAACTCTTTCATTAGCCTGTGTATAAGAATTAAAAGTTTCCTTACACCGAGTCTGAATTAACACATGAGGGAAGAAGCAAAGCACATATTTACAGAACAGAGCTGTACAGTAATCATACAGTAGGTTAAGGGTTTCTGCATTATTCCAAAAGAAGGAAGAGGAACGCAGGTCAAATCCTACACCTGGAGAGATAGAATTACTACAAAACAAACAAAGCAACAAAAAAAAAAAAAACCCTCACGATTATTCCCTGCTTAAAGCTAACGTTTCCTTAAAGCTAAATCAGTTAGTTAACGGTGGCAGCCCTCGCTTTAGAAATGAGAAAGGACTAAATAACTTCAATAAATCACATTCATCTACAAATGTACACCACTGACCAATTGCTCAGCAAAGGCTTCCGGAAGTTTAACATTTTCAAAGTTTTTTTTTTTTTTTTTTAATCCTCATTTAAGTGTTTGAGTTAAACGAGTCGACAGTGACGTTACAGCCCGTACACCTCTTGATATTTAAAAGTGCAAACGCAGGAGGTGCAACCAGGACAGCAGAGACACACCTCAGGAGTGAGGAAAGACAGGAAAACATACAGAGAAAGAAGAAAAGAGGAGTAAAAAAAAACAGGGGTTTAAAAAAACAAAAAAACAAAACAAAAAAAACAAAGGACAGTTGTTCGGGAGGGGGAGGGGTCTATCACTCTCCGGAGCGACAGCACACCCTGAAGCCGCACTGCAGGTTCTGACATCCGCTCGCTCGGTCAGCGTGAGGACCTGTGCAGGACACAGAGAGAGAGAGAGAGAGAGAGAGAGAGAGAGAGACGGGGGAAGCATTAAACGACATAGTAATAAGAATTCAATTATGTGCAGTGTTCGAACATTCATATGCGTTTACTATGGAAACAATGTATTTGAAAGAGTTAATTGATATAAATCTGTGATGTACAGCTGGAATTAATCAGCTATTTACGATCAACTGTCCCGTCAGCTACTTGGCTAAGTAGGAAGTGGCACTCTGCTTCCATTCTTAAATTGAACTGCACCGAGAGAAGGAATCAGGAAAGCCTTTGTACGAGGAGCGTTTACAGTCAATCTGGGACGGGGAGGGGATAACTTATCAACGACTTGCAGAAGAGATGCATCTGTCTGAGGAAACTGTTTACTCAATCAATCAATCAATCAATCATTCTCCAACACCACTTGCAGAAACTCGGATCAAAGTTATTGCCGCATCCGCCGGACAGTCCCAAACTCGCCCCAAACCATTTCCACATGTTTGAGGCATTAAAGGAGTTCCTGGGAGGCCAGTGTTTTAGAAGCGAAGTAGGCAGTACCAATCACGGCTCCGGTGTACTGAGAAATCTTTCTACCTTGATGGTGTCCAAGCACTAGTGAAACACTGGGATAAGTGCATTAGTGTAACAGGGGATTAAATATAGAAATAAAGGGAGGTTTTTTTTTTTAGTTTTATCATAACCGTCTTTGTCATTCTGTACAATCAAAAGTCCTTCTTTTAGACTCAGAAAATGGATCGCTATGGATCCCCTTAAAGGACCAAAAAAACAAAAAAAAACAAACGTCAACACAAGAAGAGTTTTTTTGTCTTGGTTGTCGCTTATTTCTTTATAAATTGAAATAATAATCTCCAAATCTCTGAGAGATTAAGAAATCCCACCTTCCGCCTTATGATCGTTTGGAGCATGAAGGCACGACTCAAACCGTTGCTTGTTTTAGCGCATTTTAAATGACCTGGAAGTATACTAGTTGCTCAGGGGGGTTTTGCAAGATCTTACAATAAAAATACTTTTTTTTTTCGGTTTCTTTTATGTCCCTTTAGGGCCGCTGTAGATTTTGGTTCTCTGGCTGTTCTGATCTATTATACTCACCTTTACACTCACCTGAACAAGGCCAGTGTTGTGGGAGATCCGGATTAGATACTAATTATACACGAAAAAAACAAACACAATTTTGAAAGAAAGAAAGAACACAAAGGAACGAACGACTTTAAGATGGCATGCGGATGTGATGAACAATTGGTGAACAATTCACCAATGAAGGATAAAAGAAAAAAAGCAAAAAGGGGTAAAAAAAAAAAACCATTATTGAACTATAATGGGGAAAAAAAAACTGAGAAAGAGTGTGTGAGTGTAGTGAGAGTCTGATTTATTCTCAGCAAAAGTGAGTTTTCATGCCACAGCACTTCACATCTTTACAAGATGTAATGTGTGTGTGTGTGTGTGTGTGTGCGCATTACCGTTGATGTTATCGCAGTAGTAGAAGTGCTCGTCCTTGAGCGAGGGACACACGGACACCAGCTCATCCAGTCCCACTTCGGTGATGAACAGACACCCCGAGAGGTTCAGATGCTCCAGCAGAGGGAGCCCTCCTCCCTGAGAGAGACACCTGCAGCAAACACACGCGCGCACACACACACACACTGTTAAATCACTATGTAAGTGGTTTCATTCTTGGTTATTTTTATCCTGCAGGCGCGACAGTGTCACTGCACACACCTACTCATCACGTCTACTCAGCGGAGGTGTGGAGTTAAAGACTAGAGCTCAAGTGTTTATTCAGAACGTTGTAGTTATGAGCTGAAAGAGGGACCATCGGAGTGGACAGTGATAATTAAACGCGCGTGTGTGTGTGAACACTACCTGAGGCCGAAGTCTGTGATCTGATAGCATCCCGACAGGCTGAGGAACCTCAGGGCTCTGCAGGCTCCTGACCGATCAGTCCTTGACTCGCCCTCAGAAGGGCATTTAGTCCAAAGCTCAGTGCTGCCCCCTGTGGCCTGAGGCCCACACTGAGCTCCTTTCACTGTCCTTAAAGCGGAGTCTGAGCCGCAGCACGCCGAGTGACCGCACTGCTTCTCCCCCAAAGTGCCGTACAGCTGCTGCCAGTAGGCGGAGCTAATGTCAGTCCTAAAGCTCCGCCTCATGCTCCTCCGACAGCAGCACGACCTGCCTCCTGCCTGCACCTCCAAAATCCCGCCACGCCCCCCCTCGTCGGGTCCTTCCCTTCTAGTCCAGTCGGCCGCGTCCTCGATGTCCGAGGGCTCGGCCGGATCCAGGACCCAGACGGGGTTGCAGCTCATGCTCCGCCCGCCGGGCCGCCACTTAAAGACGAGGGCGGTGCGCGCGCGTCCCAGAGGATATCCCGAGTGCTTGTCCAGGAGTCTGATTTCGGAGAGCGACCTCTTCAGAAGCTTGTTCTTGCAATCGGGGATGATTTTGGAAAACTTCGGCGCGGTGAGGTCGCCCAAACCCACGGACAGGTTCTTCAGCGTGTAGTCGCTGATCTTCTCACAACCCGACAGGTCCAAGTGCTCGAGGGTGCGACACGCCCCCAACTCCGCCCAACTACGGACGATAAAATACATGATCTGTTTAACTGAGGGACAGGGAATGAAGAAAAACAAACAAAAACAAACTGGGAATAAATATTAGGGATTAACCGCGTACCTTTCGAAAGCAGAATCGGTGACATCGGTCTGGGTGAGATCCAGGTGGACAAGATTCGGGCAGAGATTAAGCATCTGACGCACCTGGATTAAATAAAAAACAATAAAAAAAACGACAATGCATGAATGCAAAACGGCTAATGTTTATTTATCTCCTAGACGTATTAAGTAGAATTCAATTGCACACTCATAAGCGTGTAGTTAAACAAATGAATATCTGTTGAATGAACATCTGTTGAATTTTAGATGAACTAATGTTTTTTTTTTCAAGGTCGATATTTTTTATGATGTAATGGCTTCATATTTAAATTTTAAATTAGCAGATCTTCTCTCCCTGTGGGCTGAAACGAAGCCTATATGTTACCTCAAGCTCGGCCAAATACGCCTGTGAAACCCCCATTAAAATGAGTTACGAGAAACAAAAACGGACAGGAAAAAAAAAAAAATAATAATAATAATAACAACATCTTGATGTGTTCTACTACTTATCTTACATCCCCCCCAATTTTTTTTCCCCTCAAATATCCTCGACGTTGACACAAACCAACTTTACAGTTTTATTATACGTATAGATAGATAAGCTTCTTAGTGAGAGATCTGGATGTTGGTGTGGTTTACAATGTGCGGCATTTAGTCTTAATCATGCAGACCTGCCCACCTCCGACACCCAGTAATACCAGTGACACCAACACACACTAAACCCCGATTTACCCAAACTGCATGAAGCCAGCAATGAATTAAACACATTTTATTTTTTTTACCATTTTGCTTGAGACGGCCGCACTGTAAGCCAGACTGAGGGTGCGCACCGACTCCCCCACGACTGGGAGAAGGTTCTGGATCATTCCGTTTAGCAGCTTCTTCTCTTTCCGCACAGCACTGATGGCCAGCGATTCTTCAGACGCGTCCTCTGCTCATACACACACACACACACACACACACACACACACACACACACACACACACAATAAAGACTCCTATCCACATCTCAGTTTACCAGATTCACGAAGACAAGACCGAGTCTTACCGGATTCGTCAACATCTGCGTCCTCGTCCCACTCCTGATAGGCTCGTCCTTCCTCCTGCAGGTTCCTCACCCATTCTTCATCGGGATCCTGGTCTGGTTCTCCGGGCGGGCCGCGGTAATAATCGCCTGTGGGGGGAAAATAACTCTATTGTTTGCTAAAGTTTCACAGGCGAGGTCGTGTTCTACAGGCTACTAGATGAAGCGCCTGAGTCAATAAACCACAGCAACCACGCTATAGTAGTGCAGTAGGTTGCCTATTCCCTATGCAAACTGAAAAATCTCTTAATTGTGGGAAATAGAAATGTGAAACCTGCATTTTTTTGATGAACAAAATGTAGATTCGGGTTTTATTTCTCATTCCGCAGATTCGAATGCGTTAGCGTTTCATGTCCATTTCAAAAGATAAAATTTTGTTCTTTTTTTCTATTTTGTATTCGCCAGGAGCGTAAACAAGACAATTAAATTTTCTTCCCCTGACGTGACCTCATCTAAGGAGTCGTTGCCACCAGTGGGCGCTCAGTGGATTAAAGATGTCTTGTAGTTTATTAATCTAGAAAAGATTCGAAATTCCATAAACGGATCCACTCAGGAATTTTATGATGTCTGGCAACCTTTGAAAATAAAGACGCAGATAAACTGAATCTGTAATGAAAGATTTCTTTTTCAGTTTCTTTTGCTAATACTTTTTATTATTATTCTTTTTTTGTTTGATTTATACATTTTCTCGCAAATTTCTTTTTCTGCTGACTGGCTGTTGTTTTCTTGTGAGGTGGGGGGAGGGGAATAGGTAAGGGGGAAAAAAAAGAAAAGAAAAGTATAATACACTTGATTTGCCTACCACTAAGTCTCTTTTGATGAACGTCTTTCTGAAAGGTCACATGACCGCTATCGAGGAGATACAAACCTTGTCCCCAGATCAAACAACTCTGAACTCCAGCATTTTTTTTTTTTAAACGAGAGTATGAACATGTTTGTTTGTTTGTTTGTTTTTATTAGGATTTATTGCCTTAACTTCACAGGCTATTTTATGGCAGATACATATTAATCATTAAACAAAATTATTCAAACATAATATTATGTTATAATGTAAGGGATTTAAAGGGTAGTGGAAAGAAAATAAATAGAAATAAATAGAATAAAATCATAAAATAAATAAATAAATAAATAAATAAATATCACATCATAAACATGGCCTTGGGCAGAACAAGAAGATTTTACACAAGGTTAGAATGATCACGTCTCTCACCTCTGGCCCAACGGACCGGGTACAGGTGTCTCCACAACGAGCCCGTCTTAACCACCTCCGCCCAGACGCGGCACACCTGACTGCAGCGGCACAGGTCCTCCGGGCCCAGGTACCGAAAGAGCCGCACCAGGACCTCCTGAGGCAGCGCCGAGATGCGAGTGCTCGTCCGGGTGTCACGTTCTGTCACGAGCGGGAATAAAAAATAAAAAAAAAAGACAAAAATGAGCACGTTATAGACGTGGGATAAACATTCCTCTGTTTCATACACGCGATAATCAGTCTAAGAATGAAGAGCGAAGGGTGGGTTCACGGTTCCATGAAATCCAATTCTGAAAATTAGCGACTTAAATAGCGTGTAATTCGGGCTGTGGTGTCAGTGTGATTAGGCACGACGACTGTAAGTGTTTATGTTGTGATAAAAGTGTACGAGGAGGAAATTAGCTGCTCGTTATCTGGAAAGCAGCTTTTTTTCCCCAGGTTTAATTTTATAGTGAAGAACTTTACGTCTGTTTATTTATATTTAGATTGTATACTTTATATCATCATATTTAGTTTAGAAGACTTCTGTTTCATTATTAAAATTCCTCTGGGAGCAAATAAACATTTTCCCCCCCCACCCTCTACTACTTGACACACAAGCACTAGCATGAGCGTCCTCAAAGACAATTGAAGCTACCCCGTCCTCTCTCTCTCTCTGCTCAGGCTACGTGAGACAGAGAAGCTCCCGTCTTTCCGCATGCATGAGCTCATGAGTGTTGCCCATTTGAAGGTTTTCCAGGGACCGTGTCGTCACCCCCATCGTACTCCGAGAGCGTCTCTCACCGTCCTCTGTCTTCTCGTGGTCGGAGTATTTGAAGACCTTGTGCAGCTCCTCGGCGTGACTCCACAGGTTTAACCCCTTCAGGACCTCGGCGGCCGTGTCCCACCGCTGCTGGCTGCTGTGCTGCGCGATCACCTGCCTCTTAATGACCTTCAGCTCCTCGTAGGTGAAGTACTCCATCAGCATGGGCTGGAACACCTGAGACAGACAAACATGTGGTGGTGAGACAGGTGGAGATAATGACACGGTGTTGACTTAAAAGGGGGTTTGTGCTGCGCTACGTAACGTCATGTTTCTTCTCCTCAAGGCCACAAATCAGGTCCTTTCATATAATCTAACCATCATCAGTAACCTATAAATATACATATATATACAAACATACATAAACACACACACATTTTATATATATATATATATATATATATATATATAAAATATATCATCCTTGAGATGTTTCTGCAGCTTAATTGGAGTCCACCTGTAGTAAATTCAGTTGATTGGACATGATTTATAAACCTGTCTATCTTCTTAGTAAAAGGCACACTAAGGCACCTGAAACTTTTTTCTGAGAAAATTCTCAGGTCTGATGAGACTCTCTGGCCACTCTACCATATAGGCCTGATTGGTGAATTGCTGCAGAGATGGTTGTCCTTCTGGAAGGTTCTCCTCTCTCCCCTTATCGCTCAGTTTAGATGGCCGGCCAGCTCTAGGAAGAGTCCTGGTGGTTTCGAACTTCTTCCACTTACGGATGATGG
>JAOVVA010000019.1:17586358-17597881 GCA_028565275.1 Leiocassis micropogon
CACACAGAGACGGGAATCGAGCCTGGCCGGGAATCGAACCCGGACCCTGGAGGTGCAAGGCGACAGTGCTAACCACCGTGCCACCCCCTGTACGATACAGATTTGAGAAATATTATGATATCGATATTATGATATGATATGATAGTGATAATATTAGTCGCACCATGCCTTCATAACATAGATTTTGTGATTAGATATCGTGCGTATCTGCAAATGGGACGCACTTGGACTTTCCAACATGAGAATGATCTTAAACACAAGGCCAAGACACCCCGCTTTAGTAGTTACAACAGAAAATAAAGTGAAGGTTCTGGACAGAGGATATGAGTGGAGGGGGGACGGTGAGAATGTCCGTTCCTCCCACACCGAGCTGTTCGTCCGCTCCTCTCCGCTCTGCTCCACCGCTCACCGGCCACACCAGGCCGCTCCGCTCAGTATCACTCGGCGCTCCACTAAATTCCGCCATTTAGACTAAAAAGTGTTGGATGACTGTTTAAGACAGTAATGCATTCTGGGTTGGGCTTGGCCATGCTTCAGGTGTTAGTAGCACCGGAGCGAAATTGGACAGGAACAAAAAAGTCCAAAATCCTCCTGCTTACACTCCACACTCACTCACACCACCTGCTCTGGTTCTGCACTGGTCCCCTGCTCTGGATATCACCGGGGCACTTTGGGGAGATCCGAAACTTAAAGACAACCCAAGAACCTGATGGGAACTGGTGTCTTTTTGCTATGAAGAGTGCTGAAGCTGTATTGTTTTGTTTAATGATTGTGCATTCTGTTAATCCTTATTAATATTGATTATGATTAATGGATATTGATTACAGATAAATATAACCAACTTGTTTTAAGAAGAATTTGAGCGGTGTTCAAGTCAAACCGGGACCTGTGACTTACAGTATGACGTGATTTTCTGGTTCAAACTTTCTAGCTCGATGGTATCCAAGCACTAAAGAAACAAAGGGTTAAGTGCAATAACTGCGTTCTGTTATCCTGCACAATCAGGAGTCCCGGTTTGACCTGAACGCCATTTGTAGCTTTATACAAATAATTGTATTGAAGAGAACAAGATTAAGTCAGACACACTCCTGAACCACTTTTTAATATGTGTAAACAAATTTTTATTCCATGTTGAGCCACAAACACAGCAGGACGGATTCACTCTGAACCACAACATGTGGAGACGGTCGGGTGAAGGGGAACGGAGGAGGAGCCTGTGGGCCATGGAGGCCAGATATAGCAAAAATCACAGCATTACAGGTTTACTGGATATCAGTGATCGATATAAGTGGAATATTCCGTGGATATACGTGTGAATGTGACATAAAACAAAGTGAGCTGTGATTATAAATGTCTGAATGTATGACGTCATTTAAAGGAGCAGTTCGTCAGGAATATCTTTCATTCTAATTCACGCCATACGCTCTAAAAATGACAAAGTGCTGCTTTAAAACTGAAGACTTACAGCATTTAGGTGTCGCTTGACAATCAGTAGTTTAACACAGTGAATCATCGCCGATGTTGGCGGATCGAGAACGCTCAGCGCCGGGAAGTCCACGCGTCTCTCAAGCTTTCTGCTCTGACCTGCAACCCTGCTGCGTATACATCATGGAAAACTGATAGAAAACATAAATGATAAACTCTTTGGTTTTGTGAATAAATCTCTTTCCTTTTAAATCCCTTTTTTTGTAGTAATAATTTTTTCATTTCTTTTCTTTTTTTTTTTTCATTTCCAAAATGTACTTTCTCAAATCTCCTTCTGTTAAATTCATTCTTTCATGTTCTGTTCTCTCCAAGGCCACTGCGCCTAGAAAAAAAGTATTTAAGCTGCTCTCTCGGGCCTTTCGCTATTTACTTATTAAAGCACAGAACCATGATGCGTTTAAAGAAGAATTAGTGCCACTAATCCGAATTAAGTACAAAGTCAAAGTGAAGAAAAAAATATTCCATACCAATAATTATTAGGAAAAAGAGAAATAATGTTAAATGAGTAAAAAATTAGCATTTTTGCTTTAACAAATTTAAATTACCTAAAAAAAAAAATCAGCAACGTAAATTGATAAGAAAGAGATTTGAGGTAGAGGCACGAGCATGACTTTTTTAAAAAACTAAACTCCGTCCACTTTTCTTTTTTTTTTTTGCATCCTCCCCAATCAAACATTAGGATCAAAGATTTTATGACAAACTTCTGCTACCTTCAAGTTCTGTTAGAAAAATCATAATCACAAGCTGAACGCTCAGGAAATTCACTATATTGTTGTAATTATGTTGTGATCGTGAAATATATACAGAGGAACCTCTTCGTACGAATTGAACTCATTTTGGAGAAATAATGTTAATGCAGATAATTTGTTCCAGCCACCCAAAAATATTACCAATTAAAAAATTTTTTTAAAAATGCGCGGGAAATCACATAGCTTTTGAAGGCAGCTTTTGTTATCATGGGTTGACTTCTTCGAAACGGCGTAAAAAAAATCCGTAAAAATAAAGGACTCCCAGGCGTACGCGCGACTTTACCGGCGTTAGGTTCGTTTGCCGAAAAATGCTTTGTATGCCGACCTATCCTACTAATCCTACGACCTATAACCTTCCTATCCTACTAAGCTACACTTTTTCTTAAAGCACAGTGAAACCCAAAAAGTTTGGAATAAAATAATATCAAAATAGACTTTTTGGATTTTTTAACCAAAAGCATGTTTTGTGTCTCTAGTTCTGTTATTTATGCAGACCTAAAAAACAATTTGAGGTACACGATCATCTGCCTGCCTAAATAATCTCTCGGCTCGCTGCGGCACTTTATTTTATTTTTCCATTCCTGGTTCCGTGCTGTAACCCAAAAAAATGTTGAAAGAGTACTGAAATACTTCTTTTTAATTTTTTTTTTTACAGGCAATACAGTATGTAGCCTACAATGTGATGCTTTGCTTTTTTCCCCCCTTTTTTTCTTTTGTTAATGTGCAGAAGCAAAACGATTATGATCGATGACGTCATCAAGTACAGAGTGTAAACTTGAGCTGATCTTAAGGCTGAGTTAAGTTAAGGAAATGTCAGGGGTGTTTTCCTGATGATGCTGTACAGTGCTACATTGTGTGTGTGTGTGTGTGTGTGTGTGTGTGTGTCATTTAAAGCATACAGACAGAGAAAAAAAAATTATGACAGATGTATTGTTAAACTGCACTACGATATGTGTGTGTGTGTATGTGTGTGCTACATTTTTAAACAGACAAACAGTAAGTGTGTGTGTTAAAGACGGCGTGTTCTTCTCCTCCGTTTAGGTGAGTCCGATCTCCTCCAGAACGCTGCGAGGGGTCTCTGCTTCCTGAAGAGGGCGAAAGAACAGCAGTAGGTTTTATCTGGGATTCACACACACACACACACACACACACACACAGCTCACCGTGGCTGTGTTCCAATGCTCTAACAAGGGCGAACCAGCATTAATATTTATTATATTTTATTAGACCGGACTACACGCGCCAGCCTTCACTCCCCATGTGCACCAGTGAGCCTTGGCCACCCATGACCCTGCTGCCAGTTCACCGGTTTTCCTTCCTTGGATCACTTTTAGTACGTCCTGACCACTGCAGCCTGGGATCGCCCCCACAAGACCCACAGTTTTGGACTCTGGTCCTGGTGTCTAGCCATCACAAAGCCATCACCCTTGTCAAAGTCACTTAAATCCTGATGCTTGTCCATTCCACTTCAGAAAAAAGCCTACATAACATATCCCACCCACTTCCAGCCGCCATTGTTATGAGATATTTTAAGTGCACGTACTGTGACAAGGGACAGATTGTGATGGCTGGACAACTGGGTGAGAGCAACTCCAAAACTGCAGCTGTTCTGGGATGTTCCCAGTCTGCAGTGGTCAGGACATACAGAACCAAAAGTGCTGCAAGGAAGGAAATCCGGTGACCCGAAGTCACAGGGTCAGGGTCGTTGATGTGCATGGGGAGCGAAGGCGGGCCCGTGTAGTCGGATTCAACTGAAATTGTAAAAAAAAAATATATATATATATTTAAAAAAAAATTATACTGGTTCCGATACAGGTGTCAGAACACACAGGTGTTTACTGGTTTGGTGGCAAAAGTGAGGACCTACTCGATATTAAGCAGGTGGTCATAATATTATGATCAGTGTACTTTACATATGGACTATGATTTAAATCAATGTGTCGATTTAAAAGCAAAATGAAACTTTTCGAGGCATGAATGATAATTTAGTGTGAATATGTCCATTATCACCCAAATGAGGATGGGTTCTAATAATAATAAAAAAAAATCCTAAATCCTAGGAAGAAAATTCCAAATTTTTTAAAATTCCTAATTCCTAGGAAGAAATCTCCTAATAAAAAAAAAAAATCTTAATTCCTAGGAGGAAAATTCTTATTATTTAAATTTCTAATTCATAGGAAGAAAATTAACAACAAAAAAAAAAATCCTAAATCCTTTTTTTAATTAATAAAATTCCTAATAAAAAAAAAAAAAATCCTAATTCCTAGGAAGAGAATTCCTTTCTTTCTCATTTTTATGAAGAAACCTCTCAGGGTTTCTGTGCATTTTTCACATTTTATACAAATTTCCATAATTTTCCTTTGATTGTGTAAAGCTGCTTTGAGGAAATGAAACAATTGTTAAAAGTGCTATACAAATAAAACTGAATGGAATATTGGTAGAATCTGGGAAATGGGGAGAATTTGGCTAGTAATGTAATTAAATTATTCAAGAAAAGTTTGTCACATTCCTACGGAACAAAGCTGCTATCACTATGGAGTCATTGTAGCAGGTTTAGTAGCATCACAGGATGTGTGTGTGTGTGTGTGTATACTGTAAACTAGGAAGCATGTTAAGCACAGGAACACAGCTCTGGTTTATGAAGATTAACATCAGAGACCTAATTCACCTACCTGAGACTGCTAAATTCCAGGAACAAGGGGTTAGTGAATGTCAGTAGAGGACACGCACACACACACACACTCAGACTCAGACACGCAATGAAACTTTTTGACCAGCGTGTAACGAGAGACATGATCAAACAGAATGCTCTAAAATTTCTCTTTAAATGATCCGAAAATAAACAGTGTGTGGGCATGCGGCATGACTCAGAGACGGCTGAGTAACTTAGAGAGGGACGATTAAAGAGTGACAGAGAGGAGGAGACGTGAAATGAAATGACAACACTCTCAGGGAAAAAAAAGGGTACTACACTGTTTTGTTCCCCGTGTATTCACTGTACTGTAGTGTAACTCTTTTTTAAAAGATTGAAGATACAGACACAGTTAAGAGTGTGATCTAACTGTGGACACGTACAGAAGTAGGGACAAGAAAGGTTCCGGTTTAGTACCCGTTTTTCTTAAGAGTGTCGAAAAAACACACGTTGAGGAGTGATTAGAAGACACACACGTGGGCTGGTGAGACACAGAACACACATCGCACTTACTTTGGCATCCTACACATTGCGTCAAGCACAAAGTAAAGAGAGAAGTGACCGATGAGAAGAGGCGTCTCTGCCTAAAAGCCCGAAGGCGAACCAAGCTAATCTGCCAGGTTCTCGATTCAGGAATCCATCCGTCACACAGAAATGTGAAACGTGAGTTCCACATCGGAAAGTGAATGGAAATCAAAATAAGAATTTGAAGAACAATTGAAATTCAAATCAAATTAGAACTGGAATAACAATCAGGAAAAAAAAAAAAAAAAATCTGAATCCGAATCAAAATTAGAATCAGTTCCACACACCCCTCCCCCCTCCCCCCCTGTAGATACACGATTCTCTTCAGTACGCTAGCGTCACATCATTATTAATCTTAAAAAAGTTCTCCGACTTTAAGCGACTCAGCAGTTGAATCTTGGTCCCTTTTCACTTGGTGCAGTCAGCTTCGGTGGACGCAACCCATTTCCACAGATCGATTCCATCCTCGCTGCCTCTCTCGCTCTCACTCAGACAGGGTTTTTAACGCTTGGCACTGAACATGTGCATCCTTCGCTAAAAGTGCTGAATCATTCATGACCCGCTGAGCTCTGCAGCTCCTCGATGCATCAGCGAAGCGCATTAAAGCGACTCCTCCAGAGCCTCAGGAAAGGCCAGTGACATGCAGAACAGCAACGGTCTACAGTACCAGTCAAAAGTTTGGATTTATTTTCTACATGCTACAACAATACTACTGTAGACTTTATCAAGACTATGAAATAACGCATTTAGTAGAATCAGGTAATTAAGTTACAATGAAAACAGTCAGTTGTTATTTTAAGACATGAAGGTCAGCCGTTCTGGAACAAGCAACAGAAAGGTTTACATTTTACACATTTACCATGCAAAAAAATAATTTGGTGTCCATTGATCAAAGGAATCATTTTTTATTGAAACAGTATAATTATTTCTATACAACTTTTCAAACTTTTACAGATTTCCACAATTCTCCAAAGGTAGGACTCTAACGGTAGACCTGAGTTGATACCTGAATCATTTATAAACGCTCCACCAATGTTTCACAAAGTTACACCCTCATTATCAGTCGTAGCCTGTGAGGTAGCCCGACTGACTGACTGACTGAAAAATGTCCCGTCCAAACACACCCCAGTGGACGGCCCTTGTTTTCCAATCATGTTTTCTCAGTCAATGATTACCCCTATGATGAGGCCAAGGCTTAAAATGTTTCATATTAACATACTTTCCATATCCTCCAGGTCATTTGTACATTTTGTGGGTTGTCCATAGGTATAAAAACAGCCTCTTAAAAACTCTATACATTTTCCATTAAAATACTCATTAACTCCTTTTGATGGGCCAAAGATTTTTAAAACTGTTGATATTTCACAGATGTACTACACTGATCTACTATTTTAGACATTGCACAATCATAATGCAGCCTGCATAGTGACTCATTCAGCTTTGTGGGCTCATTATACCTAGAGGTCAAAAATGGGAACTGCAACAAGCATTAATAGAGGCCCACTGGGGTAGGTATCACGCTGCCCCATGATCATGTTATTAACATTTTCAGCCAAGGACAACGACTGAACAGGACAACTGATGGGAAATAACTTGATTCAAGAAATTTTCCCAAACAAAGAAAAAGTCAGAGTGCACAATGTGAGTTGTTTCTATCAAATTTACTGCAATTCCACTAGCTTTTTATCAGCCTAAATCAAAATTCAAATGTTTTATCCTCTTAGTACCCTTCCATTATGCCTTAACCCCCCATATTCAAGTCAAAATTATGAAATCCTTAATTGTTCTTGACGTCGCTACTACCAGCAGCCATTCATTTTACAAAACAAGGTCATACCAGTCAGCACATTCCAGTCAGGGATTAAACCAAATACAGATTCCTGCCTTGATGAGATTTTTAGGGCCTCTTTCACCTTCATTTTAGAGCCAACAATGAAACTCTTAATTCACATCCAAATTCTCAAGCTAATAAGGTCCCATATTTAAATTTTTTTTAAGAGCCCATCCAAAGTGCCTCCCCAGGTGAAAATGAGAAAAAAAAAAAACATGCCAGGGGAAGGGTGGGGTCTTCTTATATGAGGTCACATTAGGGGAAAAAAATCTAATCGGCTTGTTTAAGCACCAGCCAAAACGAAGATAGAAAAAACACACTTTTGTCTAAATATGATTAAAAAGTGATTTTTTCCCCCCTCTAACCTATAGGTTTCACTCCGCAGTAAATAAAGCACTTAATCAGAGATCTGAGATTCATGAGTTAAACAAATAGTTCATTATTAGCAATGACAGTGATTATGTTAATCTGTAATGTTGAAAACAAGAATATCTATGCTAAAAGGAAACAGCTCCTCAGTTCCTCATATTACAATATTTCACTGCATTCGTTAACAATCCTTGTTAAATCATTACTCAGAAAATATTGCAAACAAATCTGGACCATTTCACACGTACACACTTCTGATCCAGATTCACATGCAGCATTTGTTTTATTACTGTTAGTACACTGTGAATTTACTATTAGTCTTATTTTTCACACTTAACCCCGGATACTATCACACTTCACGTTCACTCTGCTGCATAACTCAGCTGTAAAGCTTTTTTCTCAGAGTTTTTATTTTCCCAGATTTTCTTGTGATTGTATTTGTGTTGGTGTGTTTCCTTTCTTCCTTTCTTTTTCAAACAATGAGCAACTGTATCAAGGCGAAGCAATTTCCTTCTGGGATTAATAAAAAACCGTTGACTTTTAACCTGGGAATAAAGAGGCGTGGCTTCGTGTCTTTCCTTGATGACATCATTGTTATAAGGACCTCATGTTCACTTGTCAAGTAACGTTTTTTTCTTTAAAATTTCAGTTCATTTATTCAGCGACTCGTGCTGCTGTTATAGAAAATTAACCTACACCTTCCAATGAAAAACCTATTTAAGAACTGGTTCCATTATGAACTTAAAAAAAATAAAAAATCCTAATAATCAGGACTTTATTTATTTTTGTCAACAAAACAGAGTTAAAAGAAAAGCTAATACAACTTGGCACACCTAAGATACTAAATCACTCATTTTGATTTCCTAATACTTAGTGTTCAATCAACTTTAGATAACACTACACCACTTTACACGATGTTACAGTGTTTCTCCAGTGTGGGGTGTCAGTTTGTCATCAGAATCCAGTTGCATTTGCTTTGTGTGTGTGTGTTTTAATAGGATTATTTACACTACATCAAACGTCGAGTCAAAAATAGGACGTGTTGCTAAACACATGACCGTGTAATCATATGAATTTAAAATCGTTTATTTATGTGCATTAGTTATTAACATTTGATAATAATAGGTTTCAGGAAACAGTGAGTACTGGCGAAACAGGGCTTAAATAATATTCTACAGAGCTGTAAGAGTGTGTGTAAGAGAGAGCAAGAGAGAGAAAGTGTGTGTGTGTGTGTGTGTGTGTGATATTTGGTAAAACCACCCAATCTGTACTGATAGTCACATTTCATACAACACTTACAGTACATTTGCTAAGTGAACAGAACGGGTTGCCAGATTAAGTTTCCTATTTTCCTAAATGTTCTATTTAAACTTAAAAAAAAAAAAAAACAACAACATTTGTGACAGGTGGACTCAAATATACACTAAACATCAAATCCATAGTCTGATGTGCTGTTGCAAAAAGATGAGCTTACTATGCATGTTTTTTGGCTAAAAACGTTTCCTTTAATCACAACAAGTGCCCCGTCACACTGCGACGAAGAGCGTGAAGTTCCCACTGCGTCCTGAAATTATCGAAGTACACTGTGAAATTACCAAGTTCATCCTACTTCCCAGCTGTCAGGTTCTCAATGTGTCTATCATTGTCCATCTATTGTTGCTGGTCTTTCGGCTGCTCCCGTTAAGTCATCACCACACCTGTGACCTTTCAATCCGCACAACAACTTGGATGTTCAACAGGATGCTCTTCCTGACGCAACCCTCCCATTTTATCCGGGCTTGGGACGGTCACTGCATCCAGTGGCTGGGGTTTGTGTATCGGGTGGGAGTCGAACCCGGGCCTTCCGCATGGCTGGTGAGAGACCTACCACTGAGCCACCAATGGCCTGCGTCTATCATGTTGCGGTTAATTTCCTATCGTGCACATGATCGCTGGGTCCTATGGGATTGAACCTGCGTTGAATTACATCACACCACCCTCTTACCAGACACTTATCACACTCTTACTACATTCTCACTGCGTCTTTTATAAGATGGTGATTTATACTAAATTCTCTGAACGTGATCTAGACAGGCTGCTGTGTGTGCGCCAGAAATATGTTCAGCGCCAGAAAAACGTAATATGAAGTTAATAGGTTCTTCTACAACGTGGCATGAATCTACCATGGTCATAGCACAAGTCTGAAGAGGGCGCTGTGACGTCCCGATCACAAACTCGGTCAGAACGCCATCCAATCTTTTTCGCCTGCGTCATGCTTGTAGTACCGAAATGGACAGTTACAAAAAAAAAAAAAGTGTCAGTTACGCTATTAACTGGTCCATACCACCAGTACTACGTGTCCTGCGTCCGGCTTCGCCCACCAGGCTTTCTTTGAACAAGTCTAAAATAAGCACGGCTGCCTTGTTGTACAAATCCTCACTGCATTCACGCGAGTTTTTGAGGACGCATTGGGAACATGGCTCAGTGTCCATTTACATGCTAATCAGACAAAATGGTATAGGGCGATGGAAATCTGTCATATCTGGCAACCCAGAAACACATATAATACATGCATACCTTAGAAATACATCATTATACTGACTAACAGGTCTGTTTAATAAATTCAGTGATGTCATGTTCAGTATATAACACACACACACACACAAACAGACCTCACAGAATGTAAGAGAATGTGAAACGTTGTGTATGTTATATAGGTGAAGTTGGTTCGGTGCTGTCTTTCTGTCGTCCCTCTGAGTAATTAGCAGTCGTGTGCCGCTCTGATGTCACAGTGAGACACGATTACTGCTCGCGTATTTAGTGCAATAGCGTTTTAATTTTAATACGAAACCATTCCAAAGATCTCACACAGACATAACAGTCAGGTTTTAAAAATAACATTTCCACACAAACCACTTCATACAGTGATATCTGAAAGATGAGCACAAGTAAAAGGGAAAAGAAAGACCACCAGGGGGAGCTCTCACTGATTCCAAACAGGTACAGGTAGACAAAGGTACACTGGAGTGTCAGAGTGTGTGTATATATGTGTGTGTGTGCGTGTGCGTGTGTGTGTGTGTGTGTGTGTGTGAGAAAAAGAGCAGGGAACAGGAATGTGGCAGTGGGGGTATAGTGAACGTGGCACGAACAGCACACACACACACACACACACACACGATGACGATGAGACTGGAGACCCAGAGATGCTGCATTCTGATAGGACGGTGGTGGAAGAAGAGGACCAGCAGGCACACCGTGCAAGAGGGAGGGGCTCAGCATGCATGACGGGCAGCCACCAACAGCCAATCAGAGAGTGCGACGTTTCTGCGCCGCTAAAGCCAAAGAGTGCTGAAAATCTACAGCGACACCCAGCGGTCAACATCTGTAAACGCTTTCCATTTAAGCAGGTTGTATAAAGTTTATAATAGTCAGCTGTAATAATTCAGTATGTAAGTAAAAATGAAATGGTTTGTTTTCATCATGGTATTCTATAATGAGAGAAAAACAAAAAACATGTTGATGGTGTTTTACTGTAAGCCACATTAAAAGAAATAAAATCAAATACAATTATCGCCTTGTTAGAATCAGTTTTATTTGCCAAATAAGTGTGAACACGTACAAGGAATTTGACTCCGGTTTTTGTTACTCTCAGTGTATTTGCACATAAATAGACATAACAACCAAAAAACAAGGACAACATGCTTACCAGGTAAAATGAACACTGACTAATATGTACACATATAAATATATATCAAAAAGTATCTATGTAACAGGTTGCTTTATATGCATGTAGTAGTATTTAGCCAGAAATGTGTATGTATGTGTGTATGTATGTATGTATGTATGTATGTATGTATGTATGTATGTATGTATGTATGTATGTATGTATGTAT
>JAOVVA010000019.1:17607488-17617603 GCA_028565275.1 Leiocassis micropogon
GTGTGTAGAATTCTGAGGAAAAAAATGAATTTAATCCATTTTGGAATAAGGCTATAACATAACAAAATGTGGAAAAGGTTATGCGTTGTGAATACTTTCTGGATGCACTTTATATATACTGTAATACTATACTAAACCATTATACTATGCATAAAGTATATAATACTATACTGCACCATTATGCCCTGACAGAGTACATTACTATGCTCCACGTCTACACTCTGCTATACTATACTATAACCCTATACCCCCTCCTATTACATTATTCTCCAAAAGACATTCTAGTCAACCCGGAACTTGTGATGGAATGTCTATATGAAATTTCTGGTGAATGAAGGTGTAAAAATGATTGACATTTCCAGAAGACTTCAAGTACAGTATAGTAATGAGACTCTTAGCCGTAGATCCGTCAATCACAAACCTGGCCGAGGTGGCTTGTTCCCATGAACGTTCCCATGATTCAGCGGGTGGAACACCTGATCCTTGAAAAACCAGATTACTTGCCGCCAATTTGCAGAAGAGACTCATCTGTCTGTGTGAACTGAACACACAATCATTCACCAACACCACTTGCACATTACAGGAACTCAACTGGGAATTACTGCCACATACCCCGTACAGACGTGCCCTTTTCCAAGCCATTTTCACATGTTTGGGCCATTAAAGGAGTTCCTGGGAGGCTAGCGTTTTAGGCGTGAAGCAGACAGTTTAATCACGGCTCCGGCGTACTGAGGAAACTTTCAACCTTGATGGGACTCTATTCTATAATGTGTTCTATTCTATAGTCTACTACTCCAGAATACCCCATCAATAAAAATCTAACATTATCATATGTTACTCTGCTGTACTGAACTACTATACCTTAGTGTTCTACCACATTATTTTATTATACTACATTAAAATACTCTATTATTTCATTATTATCCTTACTGTTCTATTATCTTCTATATTTCTCTACTATATTGTACTATTCCACATGACAGTACTGTTTACTGTATTACGCTATTACACCCTGCTCTTTAATCATGTTACTTTACTATGCAATTATACAGTTTTATTATGCAGTATTACTTTACTACAACAGTTTACTAGTGTCTCATACTGTATCACTGTACTACACTTTGTGGTTCTATTACATTACACCACTATGCTGTTCTATTTTGCCACTCCACTATACTACACTAATACATTATACGCTGCTATTTTACTAGGATCATTTTTATCTTACTATACAAAACTACAGTACTATATTGTATTACTGGTTAACTATATTGCTGTACCATATACTACTGTTCTATTCTAACACTGAGCGATCATCTGCTCCTGCTTTCAGAAGCGATTTTTCACTCTATTGGGGCCCTAGATAAACATTTGTAAGGGCCTCTCCAAACAGCATTCATTAAATTGTTCTTATACGTAATAAATAATTTGTGAGCCCTATAGGGCCCCCTACTCACCTGGCTCTTCAAGCAGTTGCTTGCCTTGCCTTTACCTGCTTTTTATAAATCACTCACTTGGGCTCATATCAGTTAATTTGCAACAAAATACAAAAATCCATCTTTAACTAATGTTTTTCCTTATTTTAAATACAAATCCAGATCTTTTTCGTTTTGTCTTTGTCACATTAACGGTGCTTACTAATAGTACTGTAATGAAGCATAAAATATAATAAAAAAATATTTGTTTAGATACCAGTGTTGATACTGATAATAAGGTGTGTTAATACAAGGGCTGTCACTCTAGATATCTGTTAATATAGAAATTTTAACACATCACTATTTTTTTTAATGCAGATTAATCATGTGATCAAGTTTGACCCTAATGGCTTTCCATAATTGCAGCGTGGTTACCCGGCTCTGTGTGATAATGGCACTTTTAGCGCAAATAATAAGACAACCGTTTGCTGAATGACAAGTTTCATAATAAAAAGCTTTTAAATTAACTTTTTGATAAAACCTAAGTTGTATGCTAGTTTTACAAGAATAGATTTTTGGATCTGAGGATCCCGGTTTGAGCCCCACCATCGATGGGTTGCCATACCCCATACTACCCAGCCACTACATGTGGTGCCGGTTCCATTTGAGAGATTTTTAATTAAACATTTGGTAAATGTTGATGCTTGAGATATTATATAACTCCTTAATCTGTTTCCTCTAACCAACTGGTCATGTTGTTCTTGGTCTTTCGGCTGCTCCCGGCAAGGGGTCGCCACAGCGGAATATCCAGTCCGCACTACAACTTTGCACAGGTTTTTACGCCGGATGACCTTCCTGACGCAACCCTCCCATTTTATCCGGGCTTGGGACCGACACTGCATCCAGTGGCTGGGGTTTGCGCACTGGCTGGGAATCGAACCCGCATGGCAGGCGAAACACCTACCACTGAGCCACCAGTGCCCTCTCTAACCAACTGGTCATGCATTTCATTATTCCTACATTGGAAGTTTATAATACACACGTAAATCTGAGTATTGTAAAATTGTGATTAATCATTATTACAAAGTCTATGACTGTAATTAACTAGATAAAAAAAAAATTAATCAATTGACAGCACACTTATTAAGAGATTTACAGCTTTGACCATGCTACAGCAAAACTACCATTTTTATTTACATTTTAGGTAAACACTGGCTTTTTATGGATTTTTCCCTAATTAACTCCCATTCTAAGTTGCTTTCTCAGACACGCTCCTTGTGATTAACATCCAGGTGTGAGGTAATGCTTTAACATACACATGTTACATGTGTTCACTGCTCGCCCGCGGGCGAAAAAAAACGCACCAATCATGCTCATCTAGGACCTCCCTCATGGTCTCAGGTGAGCAGGAGAAAGGGCAAAGTCTACTAACAGGGCTGACTGAACAAATCCCCCTCCACCCTCCCACTCTCATCATCCCACCAAGCTGTGTGTTAGCATTAGCATTGTAAATGGCTGGAGGCTTTTTAGCATTCTCTCCCATTTGGGTCACGGCTCAGTGTGCGGCTGCTGCACACACAACACGGCTTTGTTTTCCCGCCTGTCCTGTCCTTTGAGCTCCTGTCACGACGCATTCCTGAAATCGGCATCATGTGACTTGTGGAATTGTACTGTGGCTGAGACTCACCATGTGCCGGGGTCAACAACAGTCCAGATCGGGAATTAGGCATAATTAATGATTATGGTTTGGGGAAAAAAATTCTACAGTGAAACCAGGCTTTTATACACAGACTACATTAAACCATGATGATATTATTATTATTATTATTGTTTATATAATAAGATTGCCTTAGCAGAATAAAAAAAAAATCTGCAATTCAAGTATAAATATAGTTGCAAGCAACGATGACGGGCCCAAGCACCCTGTGCCATCGCCACCCCGGGGGCACCACACAACTTGTGTATTATTTGAGTCTGTTAAGACCTCGAAAATGCCATCGCCACCCCGTTGCACCGCACAACTTGCACATATCACACACTATACAGGGCTAATGTCAGTTTGGGCCCTAAATATTTGTTGAGTGCGTTAGTGTGTGTGTGTAAGAGAGTGAGAGAGAGAGAGAGAGAGAGAGAGAGATGTCTGTGTGTGTGTTTGTGTGTGTGTGACGTGTGAATGTGTCAGTCTGTGTGTGACGAGTAAATGTGTTTGTGCATGTTTGTGTGTGTGATGTGTGTGTTAGTATGTGTGATGTGTGTGCGAGACATGTGACTTGTTAGTGTGTGTGTGTTTCTGCACGCGGGCATGTGAGACAGAGATGTGAGCGTGCGAGTGTTCAAATTTTCTGATGTGTGATATACATGAGTACGAGTGTGTTTGTGTATACGTGCATGTGTCCGTGTGAGTGTTAACATTGTGATATAAGTATGTGTGTGTGTGTGCGACGTGAGACAGTTGTGTGTGTGTGTGTGTGTGGTGTGTGTGTGTAAGTGTTAACATTTGTAATGTGTGTATGTGTGTGATGTATGAATGTGTTTGTGTGTATGTGCGTGTGTGTGAGATGTGTTTGTGTGTGTTAATATTTGTGATGTGTACGTGTGTACAATAGGCCGCACATGCTGGAAAAAACGCCTCACACTATGATGTTACTCAATGTGATGTCACTGAACGTGATGTCACTGAATGTGTCACTGAATATAATGTCACTCAATATAAGGCTACATAGAAAGTATTTAATCACTTTTCAGCATATGTTTAAGGCATCGTCATTTTTTTTTTGAGATATCAAAAATCCCTTCAAAAATCCTCAGTGTCTATAGATCACATTGGCCCGGTTTGGTGATGATTGTATAAATTCTCTGAGAGGAGTATATTAAAATCCATTGGGTGCATTTTTGCGAAAAAATACACCTAAAAATAACCAGCTTCCTGTAGAGTTGAGCCCAGTACATGCGAAACTGAGTTGTTCGAGCTCATGGAGTTGTTCGACTTAACGAGCTCTAAATGTGTACCAAGTTTCATGTGCCTACGTGAAAGTGTGTATGAGCTATCCAAAAGGGTGGAAAAAACAAGAGGGTCCTGCGCACCCTATAGTGCTTGGGCCCTAAATATTATGTTAATTATTATGTAGTGGAGACTTTAGTGGCTTAGTGTTTAGTGGTTAGCACTGTCGCCTTGCACCTCCAGGGTCGGGGCTCGATTCCCGCCTTAGGGTCTATGTGCATGGAGTTTGCATGTTTGCAGGTTTCCTCCCACAGTCCAGAGACATGCAGATTAGGCTAATTGGCATTCCCAAATTGCCTGTAGTGTGCATAAGCGTGTGAATATTGACTGGAGGTCCCACCACGGTCATAAAATGGGAATAAATAAAATGGTAATTACCACTGGCCTCCTAGTTGGAATACGGAGGTTTCCAGATGGATGGATGGATGGATGAATATTATGTTAGTAACTATTGTGTAACCAAAAGGGGTGTAACATATTATTTAGGGTGGAGCATATCATACCGAGACAATGTTCTCAATATGATATTTCTGGACAACTAGTATGCTATTTGTAGTAAAATACCACTTACAGGCCCTTCTGTATATTATAGCTTTATGTTTACCCTGAATCACAAGACGCTAGATTTGTTTTTCAGCTAATTTGCTAGAAAACTACCTTGTGATTGAAAGAATAAATAAATAAAAAAGCTCTGGTGTATGAGAGCACTTTGGCTTCTTAAGTGGTGGACTGAAACATCACAGAATGCCAAATAAAAGTCTGCACAGACATCTAGACCAAGGGGTATATTCACTGCACTGTTTGTTACACGCCTACTACCTAACTGTTGAGTGTTAAAAGATCTAACACTGAGCAGCTCTTAATAAAAATCAGCCCTCTAGTCCATTGTAGTTAAAGTGATTCAACACACTTGCCTCGGTCCATTCTGAATCGAAGAAGATGTCAAGGTGTCGGATTTAGAAGTAAACACTCCAACAGGAGCCTGATGTCAAGCCCAGTTACGGTTTCTACATTGTAATTAGCCCTTTCTACGGTTGCGTTGTTTTTTCTCTCTCTTTAGAAGCTTGTCACTGGCACTGAAACTGGAAAATGGGCAAACGACTTCACTCTGAAGATTTAACTGTGGTGGAAAGTGTACTGACACTGGAGACTCCTTCCATATTAAGAACCATGTGTGTTTATTAATAGTTTTCAGTTATTCTGGTGAATCCACTAGAGCTGTGAATTATAGCTAAACTCTTCATTCAATTCAATTTGATATGGTGTTCGGGTATTGCAATTTTTTTTCATTCACTTTGCTACCAGTAGGTGGCGGTAATACACCAACCACCAATAAACTCAAAAAGAAGAAAATGCGATAATCTCATAAAACAAGAGTATTTTGCAAGCACTTTTGGAATTCCAAAAATGCCAAAAAATAATCTTAGAATGTTAGCAAGTAAAATATTTTTTAAACTAGCCACATCAAGCAATAATTTTGCTGGTTTATTTAAATTTTCTAAATCTAAATTATCAACCAATAGAATGAGACATTTTTTGCTTAAAATTATAGTAACCTTTAACTAGAAATTATAATAATCATGTATTCGGTTTCTTGTAAACTTATTTTAGGAAATTATTGATATGTTTGGCTTTTAAATTCAAGAATATTTCACTTGCTAAGTTGTCATTTGCGGTGTTTGTATTTTCTGCAAAATCTGTGGTAACTGTGATGTCAATTTTTGACAAAGTGTGGAGTGATTCTGAATCAAAAACCGATCCATCGATTCAAAGAAATGAATCAACTTAGAAACGAATCAATTTAATTGCGTGGTTTTAGCGTCCACCATGAAATTTCTATAGGAAATTGCTCAACAACCTCGGACAAATCAGATTAAAGAATTAAAGCGGCTAAAATAAATTAAAAACAGCTGTGCCAGATAAGATAATTGATGTAGGAATCAAATTCAATTTTGTGAATTTGTGTTTGATCTAGTAACCGTTAAATAAAACTGATGAAGGTTTGGTAACATTTTATTACTGTAGTCTTAGTATCTGCTCTGTGAGGGTCTAAAAGTCAGGAAGCACTCGTGAAAAGAGTTTTATTGTGCAATCTGTTGTTATTTAACACAACAGATTTCATCACCAATTATAATATAATACTGACAACAACTTGAGTAAAAAATGTGACCTTAAAAAATATTGACATGAAATTTTGTGTCTCTTAGTATTTGCTACTGCCCCGACAGCGTACACTTGAGCTGGCATGGCCTCAATGAGTTTATATAAAACCTGACCAAAATCCATCAGAACATGTGCTTCAGTTGATGCATGAGGAAAATCTGAGATTTTACACAAATTAGTTAACGGTCCATGTCAAACATTTGCTTATATTTAAATAGAGACCTAGGAAGAGTGCAGATTCTGGAATAATAAGTGTTCAAGACACTGAATGATTTATTTCATTTGTTTTCAAAATAAAAAAGAAAAGGTTTTTTTTTCAGCTGGGTTTGATGTTTTAATGACGTTACATTCGTTATTTTCTCAGTGTTAAGTGTGGAACCTTCGAATAGTAGTAACAATTAGTTCATAATGAACCACAGCCGTTAAAACTCAGGGCATTAATTACTGTTGGTGAATTAAGTGGGTTACATCAGCTTGGTACTAAAGCTCTAAAGGAGGGCATATCTCCATGAACACGACCCCCGCCCCGCCCCCCGATCTGTATTAGCTCTTCGGCTTAGATTAAGAAGGGACGCCACATGCCAGCAACACGTTCGATTCCTTTGTAATTAACAGAAAGAATTCTGTAACGAATTGGGTCATTTTGTGATTTGATTGGACTTTTATACCTTCAAATTAGGCAATGTTTTGCATTTTATACCACAGCACTGTTGCATTCTTCATTCTGATTGGTCAGGAGGTGTTGATTCTGTTTCTAGGACAGGAGCTGAAATCCCGGGTTTATACTGATGCACTCGGTCCAACATGTTAAGGTTTCTATAGTAACGTGTTGATCAATTCCAGAGCTTTTCTACAATCAGATGTATGTTGTCAGGTTGGCAGGTTTCATTTTGTGGTTTCTTAATGAGACAATTAAAAAAAAAAAAGTTTTTTTTTGTATTAAGGAGAAAATTCGTAATTGTCTGTAACTTGCTGTGGTATAAAAGGAATAAAACACTTCTGGACAATGCTGACATTAGAAACGAATCAACAGGCAGTTAATCCGCTTTGTGTCCAGCTTCAGCACACTGTTGATTATTTTCCTATAACAGCACCACCCCACGTGTTCAATTCCTTTACTAATCATTCCGAAACTCTGGTGTTGCTCCCGGCATGTGGCCATCTTCTCAGTCTTCATAAGGGTGTGTGATCGATATACTAGCGGGAAGCTCTGGTCTACAGAGGAGAGAACTACAGTATGGTTGGGTTTCCTAATCAATACTCAATTGCACTTTACCTGGTAAGAAGCGGATCTGAAAATCGAGATTCTGCAAGCGACAAAAGGGAAACGGAAGACAGACGGAGGCGTGAAGGAGAAGAGGGGGAAAAAAAGAAAGAAAGAAAGAAAGAAAGAAAGAAAGAAATCATGTCAAGTGGAATCAAAAGTACAAAGCTTCTGTGTTGAATAAAGCCTGGTGACAGTAGACAAGAAACGAAGAAGAAAAGGGGGAAAAAAAATGAAAGCGTGAAAAAGATAGCTGGCAACAGCCTCTGAAATGTCAGCAGTAATTACTGTGCCGAGATAAAGAGCAGCTGCGGCGTGTCAGGCTGCTCCTCCAGAACCGTACACAGCCTCAACAATAATATCTATTTCTGTCATCGCTGTGCACGCTTAATCAAAGGCCATAACAGCGGGCAGCCTGTGGAGTAATAAGTGCCATTTACTCCGCGCTGTGATTTATTCCAGCACAGAACAGGTTTTTATGAGCTGCTTGGTGAAGACCCGGTGGCCGTGGCAGGGCTTTGAACCTGAAGGACTGGCTTTGTTTTGCTCCGTTTAGCAAAGCGCTTCGAAAAAGAGGAATTTGCGGCGAATTTAAGGAAGAGAAAAATGGCTGCGCTTGAAAAGAGGAAGGAAATGGGTGTGTCTCAGTTCGCATACTGGGTCGGACACTTGAAAGCATCTACAACACTTGCCGTAGATAATAATAAATAGCTACTGTACGTCTGTTTTTGCATTTATTCAGACATTAGAAAATAACAATGAGCTTCCGCTATGAGTTTAAACAAAAATAATGAACAATTTCCCACATAAATATAGTATGATTCTTTTCACATTGTGTATGTTTGGGAATGCTCTCTTTCACTATTAAATCTTTTTTTACTGTTGATTTTTTTTACCATGCAACTTCACTAAGCATTAAAGTGATCTCCATTCATAATTTTTTTAATCCAACCAGATTTCTTCCACCAGGTTGCCGGGTCAGCACCATCCTGCCAGGTTTTGATAATGTCTTGAAGAGTTCCTAACCCAGATTTTAAATCTCCTTAGAATTTAGTCTCCTAAATTCCATTTAGATTGAATTATTTTTTTTTTTCAGTGTACATATTTGTGATGATTTACTGGCTGAAATATGGGTCCCTGTTTTCCCTGAGATTTGAGTACGACAATTAATATAAAGTCATATATTTAATTTTACCGATACCTTGACTAGTACATTGACTAATCAATAACATTTTTAAATGCTGATAAAGGTATTACATTACTTTATTACTACGGTTTAGGATTTACAGTACATAACATTAGTACTTTCCTTACACTTATACATTATTTCAACAAACGTCTGAGTGTGCTGTTTAAGAAAAAAAAAAAATCCTTCATTGTTTTAAGAAGCAAAGGGAGATAAAATGGTTAAATCTGACGTCTTAGTGAACATGTTTGTTATCGCCTCATAAAATCTAAGAGCCAATCAAGTTTAAATATGCAAATATGGTTTATGCACCACAGGTTTGTGAATGTGTTTTTGTTAGTGTTTTAAGGCTCTGAGTTACGGATCGGAAGTGGTTCGAGCCACAGCTCCGCCAGGTTGCCGCTGTTGGGCCCTTGAGCAAGGCCCTTAACCCTGTCTGCTGCAGGGGCGCCGTAAAATGGCTGACCCTGCGCTCTGACCCCTGCCTACTAACAAAAAGCTGAGATATGCAAAGAATTAAGAATTTCACTGAGCAGTAATGTATGTGTGACGAATAAAGGCTGAACTTAACTTGATGCTACTTAACTAGATGTGCCCGCGACTTCGTTTGCATGGAATTGAACTGCACAATCATAAGTACGTATTAAAAAATGTACAGTGCAATCTGTTGAATTCTGAGATGAACTAATGATTTTTTCAAGATTCATTTGTTTTTATGATATAAAGGCATTTCCATTTAAGTAAGCGCATCTTCTCTCTGCATGGGCTGACTGCGATGAAACAAAGCCAATGTGTTACCTCAAGCTCGGCCACATACGTACACCTGTGAAAATACCATTAAAATTCGTTCAGTAGTTTTTATGTGATGCGTGCACAAACAAACAGACAGATAAAAGTTCCAAAGATTTTTTGTGTTTTCTTACAAATTTTATGTCCCCCAAATTATTTTTTCGCAAATATCTTCAATGTAGACTTGCCTTTTTAAAAAATTTTTAAATAAATTTAGTCATGTCCAATTCTTTTTCCCCGATTTTCTCCCCAATCTAGTCGTGTCCAATTCCCTTCCCGTCACTAGGGGGTTCCCAC
>JAOVVA010000019.1:17618936-17640965 GCA_028565275.1 Leiocassis micropogon
AACTGGCTCTCATGAAGACCTTCCCAGGAAAGCAAGACCAAAACCTACCTCTGCTGCAGAGGAGACGTTCATTTAGAATCACCAGCCTCAGAAATTACCAATTAACAAACAGCACCTCAGATTACAGCCGTTATGAAGTCTTTACAGAGCATAAGTAGCAGATACATCTCAATATCAACTGTTCAAAGGAGATTATTGTATATTTTGGACGCCTTCAGTATTGCTTTACAGTGTAGAAAGAAATGAAAACCAGGAGGGACTATGGAACTAGAAGTTGTGTCCCAACTTTTGACTGGTAGTTTAGATATGTCTCTTTTCATCCCCCAGCAAATATTGGAATTGTGGAATTGAAATGACTCGACTCAGTTGATTGAATTACCCATCCAGTTGCTAGTTTCAATGAATGTTCACATTACATTTAGGCTGGTTTTGTCTGTATTTGTTTTTGTTGGCCTAATGGCCTAAAAAGGTGCTTGAAGACAGAATTTGCCTTGATGCAAACTCTGGAAGCACCATCGTGAGAAAGAAACAAAACCTTCAGCAAGTATTTTTCTAAAAAACATTTTGATGGCATACTGTATGTCTAAAAAGAGATCTCCTCATTAATAATAATAAAAAAAGGCAAGTCAGAAGCCAGCCTTAACATGCTTTTGCATGGATGCACAGATTCGTGAGAGAAGCATCAGGCCCAGCAGTCCGAGAGCAAAGCCTTTGTGTGATGACTGAATAGTAATAATATATACATATAATAAAACTGTAAAGTTGGCGTGCCTGTACACTGAAGATATTAGCAAAAAAATCATTTGGGGGACATAAGATGAGTAATAGATTACATCAAGATGGTTTTTGGAATTTTTGTGTGTTTGTTTGTGCACGCATCACATAAAAACTACTGAACGAATTTTAATGGGGTTTTCACAGGTGTATTTGGCCGAGCTTGAGGCAACATATAGGCTTTGTGTCATCGCAATCGGTCCACGGGAAGAGAAGATATCCTACTTTGAAATTTAAATAGAAAATGCCCTTATATCATAAAAAAACAAAATTGTCCTTGGGAAAAAAAATTAGTTCATCTCAAAATTCAACAGATGGCGCTGTACATTTTTTAAAACATGCTCATGAGTGTGCAATTAAATTCCATGCAAACAACATCGTGGTCACATCTAGTAATAATAATACTAATAATACTACTATTAATAATAATAGAGAATCTAGAACGAAGCATTTGAGTCTTTGGAAAAATATTTACTGTACTATTCAAAATATATGGACTATACATCACATGCACTTTGTACACACTACACACATTATATGCAGGAAGCTTTTAATTTTTCTACTCAAACCTTAAAATTTTCCTGCATCTCTTCATATCTTGTTATAATAATAGTCATGTCTATAGGGGTTTCAGCTGCAAGTTTTTTTTTTCTTGCACAGGGTGTGCTAATCCTGAAGTCCCAACCCTATCGCAAGCTCTCAGTTTTTAGAAAAAATCCTAGCAAGTGCTGAACCTGTTCAACTCAAAAAAAAAATAAAAATAAAATGTATCTCTACTTTACCTCCTGCAGCAGGTCAGCCTGTTCGATTGCCTTCAGGACGTTCTTCTTGGACGTCTCTTGAGCTTCACCACCCAAAAGAAACTCGTCTAGGATGAAATAGGCCTTCTCGAAGTTGAAGATAATGTCCAGCTCGCACACCTGCACCAACAGAGAAACACCAGGCGACTCTTTTAGCGTAGTTTTGCTTCACGCCTCGCACGTGTACCGCACGTGCCTTGAATATGAAAGACAGGAAAGACACTTACACTGCCGAAGTATTTATCCAGCAGCTCCACGTAGCGATGAATGATCTCCAGGGTGATCAGCTCGTTGTCCTGGTCCTCGATGGCGCAGCAGAAATACAAACTGGCGTACCTGTGACGAGCAAACACATAGGGGAGCGTGTAGGTAAAGCGGACTTCATCAAGAAGGATCTCAGAATTAATGCCTTAATCAACAGCAGCAGGAACCAAAGGGGTTTACACTTCTTACACCTCAGTGATTTGCCAATGCTGTATGATTATTTATTATTTAATAACACCATCATGACATCATCTTTTCCATACAATGCTGAAGCTCTCATCAGGCATGACTCTTATAACAAATTCATGCTTCTTTGTTCACAATTCATGACAGCTTGCTGAAAGATGAACAACATGAAGGTTTTGTCGGGTGACAAATGTAGAATGTTTTTCTTTTTCTTTTTTATTTCTAAAAGCGTTGCAGCATAATTAATTCTGCATTGTTCTCAGAGATACTCTCACTCTTCCGCGTCAACAGTGATCATTATGGTTTCACAAACCCGGGCCCCTTTCTCCTAGCGCTCCATCAAACAAGATGGAAATGTCTGGCGCGCGGCAACTTCCATGAATTCTCAGCGCTCCTGGCTGATAAATTTCTCACTCAAATCTCTTTTGTTCCAGGCAAAGCACACACCCAGATCTGCCTCGGTCCTCTCTTTCTCTGATGATATATAGGACGGGAGAATTGCTGAGCAAGCTTCTGCTGCCCTTGAAATTATTCAACTCTGCGGAAAAAGGACAGCGGCGCTCCAGCCTCGTCAGCCTTCCACCCCCTCGACGAAATGCTCGCGCATAATCCGGATTTCGCGACGCCGTGCGGTGGTGGCTGCTTTGTTTTGTTCTGCGTTTTTTGCATGGCTGTAGGGAACTGTGACAGCTGGTGATTAATTGCTTACATGCTGCAACGATTTCTTATGGCAGAGCGCTGGCCCTGGAGGACCACATCAATGTTTTCCTTGTCACGGCATGCTCGATTCAACCCGTTAGTTAATTATTGAGCACTTCATTAACCAGCCATGTAGGAACAAGGGAAAGTCTTAAAATATGTGACGACATCTATCTGTATCTATCTGCTCTATATTAGTATTGATTGTGTATAGATTTTTATGATGCTGTAGAGTCTCACCAACAAAGTCATTTGGTGCACCGCTAATAGTTTCATCTGGTTTAATATAAAGATTGCCGTTTAGAAGATAAGCAGTGTCATTTAATGTAATACAAACAAGTGTCATTTCAAGTTCAAGTAGGCTTTTATTGTCTTTTTAATCATATATAGTTCAGTACACAGTGAAACGAAACAACGTTCGTCCAGGACCAAGGCGCTACAAACAACGTAAATTAGCAAAACTGGCTAAGACACCTAATTAGCTAACTAGCTAAGACAACTAATTAACACCACAAATTAATACAACTATACAAAACGACAAGACGACAAAATGACAACATAAGTGCACCATTTGGTGCAACACCAACATTATTTGGTTTAATAGACAAAATAAAGTCGTAGACAAAATATTCAACATGGTTACTTGTTGCAATGCCAAGGGCCTCATTTGGTGCAATACCAAGAGAGAACTTGGTGAACCACCAGCAGTGTTACTTGGCACAGTGCTAACAGCCTCATTTGATGCAACTATAACAGTGTTACTTGCTACCAACAGTAGCATTTGGTGCAATGCTACAAGTATCATTTGAATTATTATAAACATTGTCACGTTTATATTAAACCAAACTGTCATGACTGTTGGGAAATACAGACAGTCTCAATTATTAGCATGCCATTTGGTGCAACACCAACATTATTTGGTTTAATATGAACAAAGTCATGGACAATTTCATTTAAAAAATTCAACAAATTTACTTGGTGCAATGGAAACGATGCCATTTGATGCAATGCCAAGAATGTTACTTGGTGACACCAGCAGTGTTACTTGGCACAATGCCAACAGCCTCATTTGATGCAACTCCAACAGTGTTACTTGCGGCAACGCTACAAACATCATCGTCATGTTTATATTAAACCAAATTGTCATGACTACTGGGAAATACCAGCCTGTCATTTTATGCAACACCAACATTGCTATTTCGTGTAATATGAACAAAGTCATAGAAAATTTCAGAAAAATTCCAACATAGTTACTTGGTACAGTGCCAACAGTGTCACCTGGTCCAATGCCAAGGCTGTCATATGGTGTGATGCCAACAGTGTTTCTTGGTGAAACATCAACTTTGTCATTTGATGCTACTTCAACAGTGTCATTAGGTGCAAAACCAAGGGTGTTATTTGGATGCGATGCCAAGAGTGTTACTTGGTGAAACACCAGCAGTGTCACTGGGCACAATGCCAACAGTATCATTCGATGCAACTCCAACAGTGTTACTTGATGCAACTCTAACAGTGTTACTTGATGCAACACCTACAGTGTTACTTGATGCAACTCTAACAGTGTTACTTGATGCAACACCTACAGTGTCAGTTGGTGCAACACCTACAGTGTCAGTTGGTGCAATGCCAACAGTGTCAGTTGGTGCAACACCTACAGTGTTACTAATGTTCCTCAGGATCCACCCGGATCCACAATTACAATGAAAGTAACAAAGCACTTACTATTCATAAAAAAAATGAATAAATGAGCGCGGCATATCATATGTGCAAAATACTAAAGAAACTAGAGCTGTGTCTCAAACTAATCTCATTTCAGTATGAACACAAACCTGAACACTACTATTATGAATCTTGTAGATTAATAAGCTTTAGTTCAAAGTTTTCGATCAGAGATGAAGATAATTATTACAATCAGAAAAAATAACAGCTCGTCTGTGTGTTTAACATCTTTGCTGCAGCGAGACAAAAAAAAAAAAATACTGTATGTGTCCCAGAATAGCTGGCATGAAACCCATAGAAAAAAAAAAAAAAAACTTACTGGTCGACATGGAAACCTGGTGGACAGAGATGTGCAAAAGTGTCCAAGTCTGTATATGAACAACGCCTCTCACATTGTCACGAGTCAATTAGAGTCTGTTTAAAAATGCTGAACAAGAAGGTCCAAGTCCCTAACAGTCCCTAAAGAAAGTGCATAACAAAGTTGTACTGGTCTCTGGCTGGTTTCCAAATGCTTCCCATAAATATTTACCCAAGCTTAATTGGCTCTGGGAAGGCGCTGCCCTCTGAGGAGCTCCTCCCACGCAGAATCTGTCCCCGGCCATTACTAAATAACCCGGCTATGAAACCGCGCTCAACTTTCAGGCACCGTGCTAAACCTGAGCAAATTACTAAAATGGATCTGTTGGTTGAGCGATCGATGAGTTCAGCACCACGGTATAGCTTCAGTCTCAGACTGGGACACCAGATGTCAATTTCAGAAGAAAAAAAAAAGCGGCTAAAGACAAAGACTTATCTTGAATAAAGCCCAGAGTGTATTAATCGATTATTTTAATGCAGTGAAAAGAGCGGGAGGTGTGTGAGAGAGAAGTGAGACAGACAAAGAGGCAAAGATCATGTCTACACACACACACACACACACACACACACACACAGAACAGTACTGCAGGTGGTCACGGTCTCTCGAGATAAATCAATCTATACAGCAAGGCTCGGAGACAAACCAGAGACAAAAAATAAATAAAGTAAAATAATGTCCTTGGTACAAGGATGAATTTGTCATTTTGTCGTTGTCATGCAGTTTTTTTCAGTAAACCACACAATCTATTCTGAGCATCCGGATAACACGCACTACCTGAGCCAAGAAGTTTTTCCCTATTTATGTAGCTTACGAGGTGTGATACAATACGTGCCAGAAAATATGACTAAGTGACAAGAAAAAACTTTTGTACTGCGTGTAACGATATCGAGCATGACATACAGAAACGTGTATTAAACTGTTTTGAGCTTTTATGTCTTAAAAAAGTACCGGATTATCAATGGAGAATGAAATTAGTAAAATATCTAGAAATGGACTTGATAATGGATAATTAATCAGGAAGCCATTATGCTAATTTCTATGTAAATTTCAGTTTTTAGTGATCACTTTTAATCACTAAAAAGTTTGCCAGGTGCGTTTTGTCTTTGGATCCCCCTTTGCAGTGTTAGACATTTAAAGCTACACTTATGGTAAGACTAATTTCTGTCCCCCCCCCCCCCGGAAAAACCCTCAATGACCAAAAACTAGAAAATCAACTGACTCTGTGGTGGCGTGAATCCTCTTTGGAAAAGGTACTGAAAGTAACAGAGTACATTCAGTCATTTGGTAGATTCTTTACCCCGAAGTGATGTACAGTACATGTGAGGTAGGATCCAACACAAACATCAAGCTCGGCAGTTAAGGGTTAACCGTCGTGTTGATCAGCATGTCTAAGGCATATGTAGGTTCAGATCCAAACCATCCACGGTCACCAGAGCAGAACCTTCAGTACTAAAACTGACAGTATCTTAGAGTTAACCAGTAGTCTCTACTTTTCAGCTCATCGAGGTTTTTCTTCCACATGAAAGTCTTCACATCCACCTGGATCCACAATTATAGTACAATGAAAGTAACATAGTAAAGTAATAAAGAATAAATTAGTGCAGCATATCATATCCGCAGCATACTAAAGAAACTAGAGCTGTGTCTCAAACTAATCTTATTTTAGTATGAACACAAACCTGAACACTACTATTATGGATCTTGTAGATTAATATAAGCTTTAGTTCATAGTTTTCAATCAGAGATGCAGGAGACCATAGGGTTCTCAGGAGTAGCTCCATGTTTGAAGCATTGGACTACTGATTGGAAGGTCCCAGGTTCAAACCCCACCAACATCACCAAATTGCCACTGTTGGACCCTTGAGCAAAGCCCTTAACCACTCAAATGTAGAACGAGAGAAACTAAAAATGTAAGTTGCTCTGGTTGCCAGAACCGACACCCCACCCTGGAGGGTGTTGTCGTTTTTGTGGCAGTTACTAAAGGGGTCGTGTTGCCAGCTCGACACCTTGTCATCATTGACACGCTATGGGGAATCTGAGAACGGCAAGTTCACGGGAATCGCACCCCAAACCTGGAGGTGCAAGGCGACAGTGCATACCACTAAGCCACCGTGCCAGCAATGACTAAAAGGTCCCTGGGTCAAACCCCAGGACCACCAAGTTGCCACTAACACTTAATGTAAAATTAAAAATGATTAAAAAACAATCTAAGGCCATAAATGTAAGGAGGTTACACGTTCTCATTAACAAAACAAGCTGCATTTTTGTCATATTGTCTAAATGACCATTCATACAATAGCTCCAATATTATGAACCTACATTAATGTGCACAGGAACAGTGTAAATATAAGCAAATAAAACATACAGGATGTCGCCGACACCCTTAACTTGCTCATCAGAGACAACCTCATTATTATCTAAACACATTTTTTCTCACTCATACACACTTCCATAAATGTTCTTTTTTCATTTTGTGAACCTGCTTTGAGACAATGGCCATTGTTAAAAGAGCTATATAAATAAAATTGAATTGAATAGATTTTTTTTAATAACAAAAAAAATATTTTGATAATGATTATTTTGGTAATACAAGAGAACTATAATACTCTGCAATGTACTGTTATAAAGGAAAATTATCAATTTCAAGGTGGCTAAAATGTTGGGTGGCACTACTGATTACATCATGGCTTGAACATCTTGGCCCTACTGGATCGTTTTCTAAAATCCAAGACGAATAAAATGATTTTTTTAATGAGTTTCCAGCTCTTTCTCTACTGGGTGTGGAAATGAACCCAATACGCCAGCTTCTAATAGAGACTGAGCAAAAATTTTTAAATTCTTTCAGGTAGCACTGACTCAATCAGTTCAAGCTGTGATAGTGTCGGTCTTTAAAGGAATCAGTTTTTTTTTTTTTTAAACTAAGGAAGTGGTCTGACAGCGTTGAACAAAGGCAGACTAGATTCCTTGCATGACTCAAAAAAAAAGAAACCCAGACTACGGAAGCTACACTTGCATCCTCCACTGCTCAACTATTGTACGCTTTCAGATTTTCAATCTAACACAGTCTGATGTGGATAAAAGAGATTCTTTGGCATCGCTGCCCCTTATTTCCATGGAGAGTAATGGAGAGGTGGCACAGCGGTGCGTCACACAGCCAGATGGTGAAGCAGCAGCTCTGTGCACATCTGCTGGGCACTGATTGTGATTCCGGCCTTGTCATTTGATAATCAAATGCAGAATAAAATAGAATAGAATACAGCATGCAAGGCAGTGCATCCGAACCTTCCAGGGTCTTTGTTTCTCATTTATCTGACACGCCACACTGTCTGAATCACCGTGTCGGAACGGGACCAGAACTACACACCCCGACCACTTTTAATATTACCTTTAAAATTTCTATTACAGCATTCTGTCTGTGTCTCACTGACTAGTCTTGTACCACACCAGAAGTACATGCAGTACAGTGGCATTGAACCATACAGTACTTAATATACATTAGGATGATAATAGTGCAACTAGCTGCATATTTGATGCCCTTTAATACTTTACATTTAGCAAAATGGTCAAGCCAAGTAAGGATTGACGTGGTGAGGGGTTTAAAAATACTATCTGACATATTTTCTCATGACAAATACTATAAATGACGAATTAACCAACAAACTGTAGATCTAGATTTCTGGCAATACTGGCAAAGGGGGAAAAAAACAGACTCAAAATATTAACACCAGATATTAGGATTATAAGTCATTACAATATACAGGTGTCAAAAAATGGTAAAAAGAGACAAACAGTACTAATCATATTGAAAGAGCTTCAGTATGAGCAGATTGTGAGTAAGAGTCTTCCAGGTCTTCAGTGTGCCATGGGCAGAACATACGAGAGTATGCTCAGGGGTTAAGATGTTTGATTACTGATCAGAAGTTCATGGGTTCAGACTCCCAGCACCACCAAGCTGCCAATATTGGGTTCTTGAGCAACGCCCTCATCCCTCAATTGCTCAGATGTACAGTACTGTGCAAAAGTCTTAGGCACCCATGTTTAACTTGGGTGCCTAATGATGACTTCATTATTAATTCAGTAGAAAGAAAAAAAAACACTTCTGATGTCCATCTCTTAGTATTCCAGACAAAAAATAGTAATCTTACAGAGAAATATCCATAGGCCAGAATAGAAAGTAGCATATTACGTAAAAGACCACTTTTCTGACAAAAAAAAAGAAAAGAAAAAGAAAGCCTTTGGGTTTTTGCTGCATAAAAAGGAAGCAGATGTGACAAAGTCCTCAGAAAGACTGTGGTTGGTTCTGCAGGATGTTCGTTAAAACTAAGCAGCTCATTTCCTTATAAACTGTCTTTGTTTCATTAATTACTATTGTAATTATTATTTTATAATAAAAAATTTAGACATCCTTGCTCTACATCAGTTCTTTGCGTGTACCCAAGATTTTTGCACAGTACTGTGTAATTAGAGAAATAGAAATGTAAGTCACTCTGAATAACGGTGTCTCCTAAATGCCATAAATGCAAATGTAACATTTAAGGTTGCAAGTAAATTGATCCCAAATGGACCCCTGCAAGAAACATTATATAAGAAGCACTTATCTACTGTAGAGTTTTACTTTAGGCTATAGTTTTGGGTGAAAAAAAAGCTCCTGATGAGCATTTTAAGATAATTGTTGTTAAACCTCAGAACCATTAGAGGTAATCCATAAGGTCAACCTAAAGACATACTGATTAACCAGCTATGGAGGTATAGTGGAAACATACACACTTGTATTCAAATTGAAATTCAAATCGAAATTTAAATTTTATTTGCCACATACACAGGCTTACATAATACGACATGCAGTGAAATGCTTACACCACTGTCAGTGATCATAACATTGAAATAACATGTAAAGTATTTAAACTGAATCCACACTAAAATAAAGCTGAAGTTTGCAAAGGGAGAATAAAATGAGAATAAAAAATATACAAAAAGTCAATCAAATAAATATGTGCAAGCTAAAATATAAAGCAGAAATATGTTCCGATTTGTAGTAATGTTATAAAGAATGATGTAAATGGCATAAGGATGTCAGTGTGGGAGCAGCAGTTATGACTGTCAGGACACAAAGTGCAGAGAGACCACGTCCATGATTGTTAATGTGCAATAAAACATCCAACAGGAAGAGAGCAGTGCAAACAGGGCGAGCATTAACAGCTTAAGTAGTTGTGTTGACAGGGTGGGTTAACTTGTACATGTGAAAATGAGACTAGTCCAGGGTGTTGTCTGTGTTCAAAGCCTGAAGGAAGAAGCTCCTCTTCATTCACTCTGTGTTGGCCTCCACAGAGCGCAAGTGCTTCCCAGATAAAACAGTCCAATGATGGGGTAACTGAGGTCCTTCACTGTCTTACTGCCCTTGGTCTAGCACTGCTTTCTCTACACAAAGTGCAGATCAGAGAGCTCAGTGTGGATGATGCAACTCCTTAGCACCTTGGACGGCAGTCTAAAGTCCTTCAAGCGTCTAAGGTGGTAGAGACGATGGCAGGCATTCTTTACCACGGTGTTGATGAGACAGGACCATGACGGATCCTGCGTGACGTGAACACCGAGGTACCAGAAGCTGTCTACGCTCTTCACTCAGGTCCCTTAGATGACTGGGGTCAAGTAGTTCCTCTCCTGCTTTGTATTGAAGTCCACTATCAACTCCTTTGTCTTGCTGATATGGAGGTGAAGGATGATCCTCTGGCACCAGTTCTTCAGGTTTTTAATCTCCTCCAGGTAGGTCTTCTCATTGTTGTCAGAGATCAGGCCCACCACGGCCAAGTCGTCTGCACATTTGTGGAGTTGGTAGTGGTCGTGCAATAATATGTGTACCGTGAATAGAGCAGGGGCCTCAGGATACAACCCTGAGGGGCTCCACTGCTGAGGGTGCGGGAGGTTGTGACATGCCAACCTTAGTGTCTGTGGTTTGCCTGTCAGGAAGTTGGAAATGCACTGACACAAAGGTGGGCTGAGTCCCTGCTTGATCGTCCAGCTTGATAGTGTGTGTGAAGGGAATTATGGTAATAAAAGCCAACAAACAGAATTATTTAACATAATTCTCTGTCCTAGTGTCCAGGTGAAACGTATTGAGGAGATAATAAAGTCTCTGACCAGCCTTTCAAAGCACTTTATCACGACAACAGTCACTAAGGCATACAGGATGGGGTTTCTTTGAGACAGGAACGATAATGGACTGTTTAAAACATGTGGGGATTACAGGATTACCAGATTGTGACAAGGAGAGGTTGAATATCTTTGTGAACGCAGGTGCTAGCTGGTCAGACACAGACTCTGAGGCTCTTTACCTTGAAGGAGTGTCATTTAGCTTTTACTTGGTAGGCTGTTTAGACACAATTAGACTGTTCTAGCAGGAATGCATAGTTTTAAGACAACTGATATACATACTGTAGGACAAGTGATTTCAACCTTGTAATTTGTTAGAGTGATTCATAGCAAGGTAACCTTGGCTAAAACTTCCACATTTGGAGATGTTCATGGAGATTTTTGGAAGGCATTCAAATATTTTGTCCTATTCAAGCGTCAATTTAAGAAAAGACAAGACTTGAGCAGGTCTTGCTGCAGCTTTCTGGTAGTTCTGAGACTCTTAATCTTCTGGTCACTGGGTAGAACATTAACTGCTTAGCCTCTTAGAGACAGCTTAACAACCGTGAACTCAATGGAGAACAGGCCAGGCCAGAGACCACGGGATCAGCAGAGCCTAATCATGGAGGACAGGAACGAGCAGTTCTCCCCAGAGCAAGTCTGGTTACGGAGCAGGAGAGCAGAAAAAGACTCATTACAGTGTGTGATGGAGGATTTTCACAGCAGAGGAAATCTCTTTTAACAAGAGAACAATGATGAGCAGGCAGTCTCTGAGGACACTGAGGATCTGGAGGGGATTCTCAGCTTTTCTTTCTTTTTTTTTTTCCTTCTCCCACTTCTTTCTAGCTGGCTGTGTATTCTTTCTTCCTCTCCTCCTCTACTTAGTCTTGTCAGTCTTCTTTTCTATTTTAGAATCAGGACATATTTTCACAACACCAATTCCCTCTTTTGCGCTTCCCTCAAGATTCCTGTGCATGCCGTTGCTGGGCCAAGGCCGTTTTGTTACCTTTCTGTACATGTCCCTCAATGTATTGTTAGTGCATCACACACACACACACACACACACACACACACACAAGGTAACAGCCTTGTGTGTTACTTCTGTCTCTCTCTCTTCCCCTGACTGCCTCATCATGCCCTGGATACACTGCATGCACCGAGTTCCCCAGTGCAGCGAGTAAATCATTCTCTTCAGCCTTCAGCCCGGAGGTTTAGTTCTTATCATCTGTCAGGGAAAACCATTATATGCAATCTCCTATCAAAAGAATAACCCTAAACGGAGCTGTGAGATAACTCAGGATTGGTAAAACAAGCATGTCTGAAGCTCTATCTTTTTCCTAGTCCAATTCCTTTCTATAAAATCTCAGAATCAAAGTCAGGGATTGTGCACAGAACTCCTGCGCAAGTTGCAAAGATTTTTTTCTTCTCTTAGGATAATTACAGCCTTCTGTACAACTCACAAACCAAACACAGTTCTGCTTTTTGGTTCACACTAATAGGTGTGAGAAAGAAAAAAAAAACGTGTGACGGAAATCCATATTTAAAGCATCCTGATCGTTTCCAACACACAATGCCACCTTCGTGCTTTCAGTCTGATGTTCACAAGGAGTGACATCAAACTGTTCCTTGAGGATGACAAGTATTTGGCTGGTTTTAGCTCTGCATCATCCTTCTGAACAGTTTTCTACAGAATCCACACCTAAACACAATGAAACAGTCGGTTCGCACAAAACCAATTTGAGTCAAAAATGATCTGCACGCAGTAGAATTTATTTTAATTAACTTTTAGAAAAGACAAAATAATACATAATACATAAAAAATACATACTTTTTTGATATAATCACCTTTATTTCAAATACACTTTGTCCATTTGTCATCAAGCTTTCGCATTCCCTTATTAAAAATGTTTTATGGAGCCGCCGAGTCACGCAGTAATAAAGTGCTCGCCCTACCATCCGGAGATCGCGAGTTCGATTCCCGGGTGATGCTGTAACCTCTCGCAGTCGGAGGCCTAGAGAGATCTGATTGGATGGGAGAGATGAGAGGTACTTAGTGCTCCCACTCTACAGCCAATCAGGGGTGTCTGTGAGCTCATGCAAGAGGAAAGAGTGGATAGCGAGTGTGTTACGCCGCACCCAACGGTGTGTGTGTGCGAGCGGTGAATCTTCGTCCTCTCAGGGGACCAAACAGGTAAAAGATCAAGAGCGAGATCAGGACTATAGGGAGGACGCTTTAACACAACCAAAGTTTTTGCGGAGTATGGTCAGTGCGAGCGGAAGTGTGCAGGTATCCATCATCATCTTCCATAGACGTGGACGGGTGTCTGGCTCCTTTTCGATGCCTAACATTTGTGCAAACGTCTCTATCCATTCATACACACTTCTTTGTGACAAAAACACATTCTCCATAATGCGCACAAAGGCTTCGATAAATAATGGCACCAGGTACATCCACAGACCACACACACACAAAAAAAACCCCTAAATCGCTGCATGCTGGGGTGTCCATTTTTGCTCTCATCGCAGTTATAAATGAACTAATGTAACACGTTCACACCTGCACAGCAGTGACCACGGAGACAGCGGCCTGAAACGGAAACGCTGATAAGACAGTGCGGTCAACAGAAGTTTAAATATAACCAGAGTGAGAATCATTTTATGCCCTCGAATATGTGTTTCTTTAAATTTTGCAATAAGGTCGAAAGTCACTGGATTGTCATGGCTGATTGATTACATTTGGTATAGGAGGAAAAAAAATAGTGCACAGTTCCACCTTACTGTCACTTTTAGGTCGGTGGATATTTGTTTTTTTCATCCAGTTTAGCAGGTCTAGGAGTCAGACTGCAGGAAAACCAATTCACTTCATACGAATACAGACGCGTGTGTAGAGAAACTCTGTTTTACTTTCTTTTTAAGGTGACCTTCAATCTCACTTTAGTTTCTTATGCTTGCAGTAAAGATTAAATCCCTCCTGTAGAGAGAGAGAGAGAGAGAGAGAGAGAGGGGAAAAAAAGCGAGAATCCTTGAAATATTTATCTGATCTTCTCATCCTGCAGATTAGCATTTCAGCACACGCCCGGGAGAGACGAACAAAAGAGAGAATCGAACGTGTTGCAGAATAGATTATAATAGACCAATGGCGCGTACTCGCATACTAACAACATCATCAGTCACGGATGAATTTAAACCTGCGACCGAGATGGCCTTTACCTCCGCGCAGCCTCGGGATCCACGAAGGAGCCATTAATTGAAGCGCTGACATGAATCTAATAATGGGGTATTTACAGAAACGCCGAACATGGCAGAAGAGTCGACGCGCGATGGGGATCAGGAAATGAATTTTGCTCTCATGCAAACCGGAGTAGAGATCTACAAACACTTACAAATACAAAGAAACATCCAGGTGGCTTTGTGTGCCGTCGAGTGGGTCAGCTAGCATGGGAACCCAGCTCTGCTCATCATCACCCTGAGAAAAACGTTCCAAAAGGTGGAACATGGACACGGCGTCACGTTGTGAGGAGGATTTCACACAAGGGAACAGGTCGGTGTTGATGGTGAGATGTTAGAAGAAAAACCTGTTCCGGGTAAAAAAGAGACTTGAGACTGGAGTGGAGGTCGAATTTTCAACACGACAATGCCTCCATGCATACAACTGCGTGAAAAGGTCAAAGGTCAGGCTTCAAGCAGGTTGAAGATCTCCCAAAGCCTGAAAAAATGTTCACATAAAGAACGGCCAAAAAATACCAGCATCCTCAAAGTCCTGCAGCCAGAGCTGGTTCTACAACGTGAATAACAATGGAACTGCAAATATATTCTTTTTTTGTTTGATCATCCTATTAATTACACATCAAATATGATGTAAAAAAAAAAGTCTGTTACTGTTACTGTTCACACGCTAATCAGTTGGTGCGCACTCTTCTGTCATTCTCGTACTAATCCTGTCTGTCTGTCTGTCTGTCTGTGTTTTCTAAGGTCACTGTGGTTTTTCACACAACCAACCCCATCAGCTACCATGGCAACTGGGCTGCATTAAATATTCTAATTTGCTCCCTTGACACAGCTTCGATCAGATGAGCGACTCCTCTCATCCCTTTCCTTAACCTGCGGTTTCCGATCTGCGTGTTAACGAGGCAGCCTATAGGGGACAGATTAGCAATTCAGCGTCACAAAGGCTCTCGGAGAAAAACGGCGGCGTGTGACGAACGTGAATTAAACAGCTGGGAAAACTTGAAAGCTGGCTTTCTCACCGCACGACATGAACCAGCTCGATGAGAAGAGCTCGATCCATGACTCCGCCGGAGCGCCTGACGAGGTCGTGTATAATCAGAGGGGGTGTGTGTGTGGTGTGTGTGTTTGTGGACTTTCCCGAATATGAGCTGAGGGCATGGCTCAATGTCATCCTCAAACCGGCAGCATGTTTGCCTAAGGCGTCCTCAGACCCAAAAGAAAGATCGTTTCAAACGGCCACAAATGCAAAAATGGAAAAAGTGAAAAAAGGTTCGTACAGTTTATCACTTACACAAATTTGGGGTCCGTTACAACAGCTAACCTAAATATCGCAGCAAGTGAACCGTAGGCTAAATGTGCAGATACATATAGTTATTAAACAAGCTGAAATGTTGGCATCTCCGCTGGCATGCCTTACTTAATTTCTTTGAATGTGCCTCATTACGGTGTCTAATGAGTTACAACAGTCAACAAGCACTTAAGTCTTATTTAAAGCATAAGCAGATTAAAGTGGCTCGAAATTAATACTCAAGGGAACGTGGAAAAACATCTTCCGCTAAACCTAAAACAAAAATATGTAATGTAAAAAAAGATATGAAACAGAATATCATGTTGTATAAATCAAATAGCGAAGAAAATGTTTTTTTCAAAGCCAACAACAAAGACTGAAATGATAATTAAAGGAGACCTGTTAGGCAAAATTCCCTTTTTAATTATTTTAGACATGCAGCCAGATCGCTAGTGTGTGTGTGTGTAAACAAACAAAAACAGAAAAATAACAACAACAAAAAAAATCCTGTTTTTTTTAAATTACTTTTCCATTTTTGTACAGGGTTTAATCAAGCTGATTTAATCATTATTTCGTTTGATCTATTGTGATCTCACATAAGTAGATCTCCTCCCTCGTCTTGTTGCTCAGCTCTGCTGTTCTTTGATGGGCGTGGCTCTGGAGGTAGCTCATTTGCATACATAATATATAAAATATCAAATATTTAAATGAAATATAAAAAATGCACACACACACACACCCCTGAGATCTGCGTTACTTATAAAATAAGGGACCTTTAAATCACTTCTTTAAAACGTATTAATCTGTTTTGTTAATAGCATCATTTCTAAGGTAGGGGGTGTAAACTTTTGCAATTGTGTGTAAATAATAGTGATCTCAGTATTGCGATGTGTGGAGGGTGTTGCGGTCAGGCGGACCGCTCCTGAGATATGTGGGCGGAGTCAGTGAACAGATAGGTGGATCCAGAAAGCAGGATGGGTGGAGTGATGTGGGCAGGTTCAAGAATGTTGAAGGGGCGGGGTCAGAGAGATGACTGGGTGGAGTCAGGTGATTGACTTTTCGAAAGCCAAGAGAAAAGAATGAGTAAAGTGAGACGTAAAGCTACTAGAACTAGTTCGTAATCTCACCGAACAAAAACAGAAACAAAATTGAACAAATTAACAAATTGATGAATTTGACAAAGTGTTTCATACAATCCCTCGGACATCATTACCTGCTTTGTCTTGGTAGCACCCATCTACTAGAAACACTAAGCACTAGTTCTAGATATCCATCTGAAGGCCACCGTGCCTGGACCCGAAACATCTCCGACCTCACCACTGACCTTTTGTAAACAATCTTGAGGTCTCTCCACTCCAGGAAGCTGCACATCTTGGGCTTCCGTGCCAGGACGGTCTGCACCAGCTCCCGTGTGATCTTCTTTTTCTCCTTGTCAGACAGAGGAACGTACCATTTCTGCAGGCGTAGCTTGCCTTGCCTGCTGAACAGCAGCATGAATTGCATCTGAGCGGGAGGAAAAGAAACAGAGCAAAGATGTGCAAGCAAAGAAAAAACATGGCTATGGTGAAAAATCTGATCTGATGTTTACCTCGCTGGTTGTTTCAATCCTCGAGCTTTAAAATATGTCAGAACCTTATGTTTTACATTTACGGCATTTGGGAGACATACTTATCCAGAGCAACTTACAGTACATTTTTAACTCTTTATACATCTGAGCAATTAAAGGGTCTTACTCAAGGGCCCAAAAGAGGCACCTGGGTGCTGGTGTGGTTTGAACCTGTGACCTTCTGATCCACTAACTCCTTAACAACTGAGCTACCCCTGCTGCTTATAGCTTAAACTTTCTTTCTGTTCCCTTGAACCACATGAATTTTCATCATGACACAAAAATCATCAAATAACAGGAGTCAGGAGAGAAGGTACGACTGTACACGTATTCAGCTTGGCGCGCTGCTTGTCAGGTAATCGACTATATAAATATTGATATAACCAACAAGTCAAACTGCATGGCACTCGATGTATATGCAAGCCAAAGCAAACACTCCTCACTGACAGGTTAGGACTCTTGACTTTCCTATCTTTACTCCCAATGTCTTTTGTAGTACGTGATGTCGTTACTGCTTAAAAGTAGTGTTGTTACTGTGTCAGTTTGATGATTAGTGGAAAATATAAATGTACTGTGCAAAAGTCTCAGGCAAATACAAATAAATGCCGTAGAGCAAAGATGCTATAAAAAACAGTAAACAGAAATTAATTAAACAAAGCCAGTATGACAACGTTTTGAGGACCCTTTAGTCTCAGGTATAATTTGTGCAGTTTTATAAGGAAATTAGCTACCAAGTTTTACTGAGCATCCTGCAGAACCTCACCCAGTTCTTCTGAGGAATTGAACTGTTGCACCTGATTCTTTCTGGCATGCAAAACCCAGCAGCTTCCATTTAGTTTTTCGTCTACAAAGTGGTGTGTGTTGCTTTCTTTTCCTGCATACGAATATTTTTCTGTAACTTTTAAATATGTGCTGGAATACTACTGTTTGAAAATATAAACATTTTTGTACTGTCTCAATAATAAAGTCATAAAACATTATATATTTCTTATATACTTTTTTTATTGTGTTTATTATTTAGACTTTTCACAGTACTATACAGTAGATGGTATACTTTATACACCAGTATACCAGAGGGATTTTCAAAATCCAGATTAAAAAGAATTTTAACCTAATCGAATTCCTTACTCCACTGGGTTTCATGACTATAGCATTTATTTCATGGACCTTAATTAAATCACACTCCAGCAACCTGGGTTTCTCACCACAGGAGATGCGAGCGTGCTGAAAACCCTTCGGCTGTGTAATCCGTTACTGCTGTAATCTCGTTACATCGTGGCCTTGTTGCTGTTACTGGCGTTCATACATCGTATATCATACACATGCATATGTATGTCTAACACACAGAAAAACACAACCTGGATGACTAGAATCTATTTTTGGCCATACACTGCTATATTAGTTTGGGGTTGTTGGTTTTTTTGGTGCTTATAGTGACAATCTGATGAATACTAACAGCATAAGAGGGACCTAAAAAATTTTTTAAAAAAAAGGGAAACGGATAAAGGATTTCTTTTGTTTCCCCTCTTTTGCTTTCACAAGGACATCTGAAGAGACTTGCACAATGAATTTGTAATAATGTTTCCTTTGATTTTCATCACCTGTAAACTCTGGGTCAATACTTCGAGCTTCTTAGAGAAACTTCGATTTAATACCCTGCCTTGAAACCTATGCTGGGTGATGTAATAACATAGCAATATCACAATATAGTAATATATGACGTGATATGAGTATGATACGCTTTTCTGCATACTTGTGCATATCTTCATGGGAGAAGTCTTGTTAACCAGATTTTAAAAAACTATATTTTCCCACATTTTTAGGAATATTCTCTGGATGTCCTTCAAGGAAAAAAAAATTGTGACGTTAAATAACAAATAGTGTATAATGTTTTTGCCAAGTTGTGACAAAATTTTTCTTAAAGCTGTTCCAGAACATTTCCAGAAGACCTCAAGCACAGTACGGTGATCAGACTCCTAACCGAGGTAAAACATTTGAACAGTTTATCAAAGGCCGTTTGTCTGTGCATTACAATCCCGGTGGAGATTGTAATACAATCCAAGGGTTAGGGTTAGGGTTAGGGTTAGGAGCCTGTAATACAGTTATCGCTGTACAGTCCTGACCTCACTATAGGAGTTCCTGGGAGGCCGGCGTTTCCGATGTAAAGCAGGTTGGCAGCCCGATCACGACTTCTACCTTGAGCACAAGTGAAACACTTTGATAAGTATATTAGTGTACCAGGGGATTATATAGAGAAATTAGGGAGTTTATACTCTCATAACTGTTTTCTGTTATTAAAGGTCCCAGTTTTGACCTGAATGGCCCTCATAGCTGTAGTAGTTATTTTTGACACATGCAATAAGCAATACGCTCAGTAAGATGAACAGCAGCATGAACTGCATCTAAGCAGTAGGAAAAGAAACAAAGCAAAAATGTGTGAGCAAAGAAAAAACGTGGCTACAGATGAAAAACTGCAAATCAGTCCCCAGAAAACCTAGTCCCGTTCCTATGAAGCAGATTTTGTCCCTTCTTCCAGCATCACCGCTGGAAGTACATTTCTGATGACGACTAGGTTCGTTAAAATGTGCATTCTATCTTGGTGTCATTCTTATCTCAACTCTTTGCTCTCTGATCTAATGCTTAGCTCGCTGGTTGTTTCAATGCTCAAGTCTTAAAATATGGTAGAAACCCATGCTTTACATTTAAAGCATTTGGCAGACACACTAATCCAGAGCAACTTACATTTTTATCTCTTTATCTGAGCAATTGAGGGCTAAGGGCCTTACTCAAGGGCCCCAGGAGGTGGGGTTTGAACCTGGGACCTTCCAATCAAAAGGCCAACGGCTTAACCACTGAGCTATCCCTGCTGCCCACAGTTTAAAACATTTCTACAGGAGTTCCTAGGGGGCCGGCGTTTCGGGCGTGAAGCAGGCTTCTACCTTGAGCGCTAGTGAAATACTGGGATAAGCGCATTAGTGTAGCAGGGGATTATATAAAGAAATAACGGGAGTTTTTACTCTCATAACTGTTTTCTGTTATCAAAAGTCCCGGTTTTGATCTGAATGGCCCTCATATAGCTCATATAGCTGTAGTAGATATTTTCAACACATATAAGCAATAAGCTCAGTAAGATAGTGGGTGGTGAATACATACGCCTTGATATTCCAGCTTCCTGTAATGAGATAATGTTTTTTTTTTTAATCCAGTTAAGGGATTAAACCCAAAGGGTCTGGATTAGCCGAGAAGTAAAAATAAATACACCCTGCACATGGTGTCATTCTAATACTTACCCATTTTACTCTATATAAAATGTGACACATGGTAATATGTAACACTGATAAACAAGGCAACATCATTTATTATTACTATTACTATTATTATTATTATTATTGATTTACTGAATTGAAATAATATTGAGATATTAAGTCTTTAGCAGGTCAGTCTTTATTTCTCTAGCATCCATGGCAGTTACTTTTGACAAGCAACAATGTATCAGTTTCCAAACACGCACGCGCACACACACACACACACATTCGGTTTGTTTTAATCTAAAAGCAAATATCAAAGGAGACACGACATACCTTTTCAGATTAAATAAATCAAATTTCTTCCAGAATAATGTCCAGCATGCCCTGGTTGGAAGGCAGAGTTTTGTTTATCAGTCTTTTGTGTGTTTATAAATATGTGTGTGTACGTGTGCGTGTGAGTGAGCGCGCGTGTGCGTGTGTGTGTGTTTGCCTTCTCTCCGTTTCTCTTCTCAGTTTTCTATCTGACAGATACACAAAACTGTCAGGTGACCTCCAATTTCTCATTGGTTCCAGGATTCGTTCCGAGCCTCCCCATTCGCTGAGAAAAATCCGTTATCCCCGCCCACCTTCGAAACTCAAACACCTGACTGGCTGCGCTGTGCGTCGGTTATAACTCTCATGTCTCCGCCCCCTCCCTATCGTTAAATGATGGTTGTCTGGATTGCAGCAGTGTCTCCAGCTCTGTGTTACAAACCGGCGGCTGGAGAAATCAATTATGAATAAACAAATTTTATTCATTTTATTCAATTTTATTCTAGACTAATGTGTTTTCTGTAAACAAAGTGAGACAGAAATCGAGAGAGAGAGAGTCACGTGTTTAAAACACCAGCTCCATCCCAGTTGTGTGTGTCATGTAAAAGCTGACCAGGGATTTGTGACTTTACTAAAGTAAAAACCAAATCACGAATCAATTTCAACCTAATTATACAGACATCACAAAGGCATTGCACACACACACAAATAAATCAGCATCATTGCGCCATCTAGTGGACTTATTTCTCACAAGGCTTCATGACAGGTGTTGCTTTCCCACAGGTCAAGAAATAAAAGTGGGGCTAAACAAATGAAATAAATAGCAGCTCTAAAGCAAAAAGGAATTTAGGATTTAAAATAAATAAATAAACAAAGCACACAGAGACAGGAATCAAACCTGGCCGGGAATCGAATCCGGACCCTGGAGGTGCAAGGTGACAGTGCTAACCACTAAGCCACTCTTTAGGAAACTATTCAAAGTAATCATACACCACTTCAATGTTTTGTCAGCCCTTACTTCTGCCTGTCGCACGCGTTGCCTACTGTTACATTCTTTAGCTGACCTTTTTCACTTAAAGTGCCCCAATTATGCGTTTTCAAATATGATCTTTCATGCAGTGTGTCACGTAGCTGTATGTGAACATAAACTATCTGCACTATCTGTGATGCTGACAGTGTACGATAAATGAAGTTTTTGTCTATTAAAAAAAAGAGTCGGCTCACATTCGCCTAAATGAGTCGTTAGCAATTCGAATCTTTTTCTGTTACGGTTCCACGTCACTAAGTAACATATTTGCATAATGTTCACCCATGTTCTATATCGCGAACAACTTGCCCGACCAAAAACAGTACAATTTCCACGTGGATTAACGTTACATCATGTCAAGAAGACGCTGTATCCTGCGCTTACCACTGAGAAA
>JAOVVA010000019.1:17665367-17678786 GCA_028565275.1 Leiocassis micropogon
AAACATTTTGTGTGACAAACATGCAAAAGAATAAGAAATCAGGAAGGGGGCAAATAGTTTTTCACACCACTGTATTTTAATTTTCTTTTCCTTAAACATGCTAAAACAGGTCTCAGAGCTCTGTGTGTGTCCGCTGAAATACCCCTTAGATAATGCATTTTAAACTCCCTTTATCACACTCCTCCTTCAAATGCACCATTTCAGTGTCTATGTAAATGATCCACTGCTGAAAAACGCCCCTCTAGAGAACAGCAAAGCTGAGCAACAAGCTGGTGGTGCGGCTCTTCTCACATGAGGTCACATAAGTAGAAAAAAAAAATCTAATTGACCTGTTTAAACACAGGGCATGGAAAAAAAAAATATGACAAAGCAGGAACTATTTTCTCAGGTATTTAAAAGGTGAATTTTGCATAGTAGATGCCCTTTAATTGTGTATAACTTTAGTTTTAGTGAGCTTCAGTTTGATCATGCTATTGAGAAGAAACTCGGGTACTCCAGGTTTCCTCCCACAGTCCAAAGACATGCAGATTAGGCTAATTGGCGTTACCAAATTGGCTTTAGTGTGAGTAAGTGTGTGTGGATTGGCACCCTGTCCAGTGCGTACCCCGCCTATACCAGGAGACTTAGGGCATAAGGCAGGGTACATACAGTACTGGACAGGGTGCCAATCCATCACAGGGCACACACATTCACTTACACTAGGGGCAATTTGGATACGTGTTATAGAAGATGAATGAATGAATGAATGAATATGAATGAATAAATATGAATAAGAACTGGGTGGTATGGCGGGTAACACTGACACCTCATCGCTCCAGACCTGATTTCTGTCATGTGGGCTTCCTCTGGGTTCTTTGTTTTTCTTACACGTTCCTAAAACTCTAGCTTCAATCGATTATATCCAATCAGGGTGTATTCCCATCTCATCTATGGTATCTACCTGAAGTTTGACTAAATTTTTTTCCCGCTCATTTAGTCGAATCCAATTCCCACCTGTCACTAGGGGGCTCCCCAATTAAAATGAACTACTACCACCAGTCAGGGAGGGCGGAAGACTATAAAGCGTTTCCTCTGAACCATGTGATGCCAACTGACTACGATTGGCTGCAGAGCGGTTACTGAAGTGCCTTCCATCCCACCCCGCCGAGAGAACTCGGCCAATCAGCTCCCTCTATGCCGCCCAGCTGCGAGAGGCTGTAGCATCACTTGGGAATCAATCTAGCGACCAGATGATAGGCCAAGAGCTTTACCACTGCGCCACTTGGGGGGCATGACTTTTTTGCTTGCAAATTATTTAAATTTTATTTATTTTTTTATCATATTCGTGTGACATGTGTCCAGGCAAATCTATTACACAAATCCTAACCACGCTGGCTGTCTATATAGAAACAAAGGTTGAAATTAGCACACAAACAACAAGAAGGTCAGTTTCCTCAGAGTACAAGTTCAAACAGATCCGTGTGTGATTTTGCTGGAAACTGCAGATTTGTGTACATCCCTTACTTTTACCCCATCATTAGGAGAAGCAGCTGAAGAGAACAAAGCTGGTGAGTTATGATATAACAGAAATGATATGATTCACAGAGTGTTTGTGAGAGAACGAGAGAGAATGAGAGAGAGATAAACTCATGCACAGAGGCCTGCTCTTGGCAGGTATGAGCCAGCATCTCACACGTTCGCACGCACACACAAAACACCAACATACACAAACACATACGTGCACGACAGCTATGCATGAGTCACCTCGATCCAATCAGTCACAGGCAAAGAGAGAGAGAGAGAGAGAGAGAGAAAAAAAATGTGCTTGGAGAGATGAGTGAGAAGATCAAGGACACACAAAAGAACAGAAAAGTGGAAAGAGTGTCGGAGACAGGCAGAAGCCCACCCGTAGGCCATGGAAGCGGGGGTTGTTGTAGAAAAGCTTCATCTGCTCTGGAGGCAGGGGTCCGAGAACCTTCTGTATGGTGAAGAGTTGGTCTATCTCGCTCTCGCCTGGAAACAAGGGCTGTCCGTCACTCAGCTCGCCCAGAATGCACCCCACCGACCACATATCCACCGCCTTCCCGTAAGGAGCTCTGAAAGTGAAGAAGGGGAAAAAAAACTGGTTTGACTTTGCAAAAGGCCCAAACTTGTTCCAGCATGATAATACCCCTGTTCATGAAAAAAAAAAACAAGATTCATGAACACATGGTGTAAGGTTTGTGGAGCACAAGACCTCGAGCATCCTGTACAGAGCGCAAACCTTCAACCCTCAATGACCCCCACCCCGGCCTCCTTACCCGACATCAGCGCCTGATCTTACATCTTAACGCTCTTTCAGCTGAATGGACATAAATCCATCTTAAATCTAGTGCTAAGCCTTCTGGACTAATCAACTCACAAATTATAGACTTGACTTGAGATTTGACAAGAAATTCTAAGAAACCGGCTCCTTTAAGCTGCAAAAGCTTCTCTGAATTTCTTTCATGAAATAAGCATTTACACGCAATCTCAGAAAGACTGAGCTGCAGGCTTTATTATTTTTTTCGAATGTCAGTTTTTCACAGAAATGAAAAGGAGGATCTCCAGCTGAGTTCTCACACAGTCAGAAAGATAAAATATGCACATGAGGAAAAGCACCCGATGCACCCTGTAAAACAAGGTACTTTTACAGACCTCGGAATGATGACTTCTGCTGGAACCTCTGCCAGGAGGTTAAAGGAGTCACAGCGCAGATCGTGCATCTGAACCGATGAGGAAAGTCGATATGCACGAACCTAAGAATAAGTTTTAAGCAGCAGGAATCTGGTCCTCTCTTGAACCATGTTTACGAGTTTATTTTGGTACATAATACTTTTATTTTTTTTAAATCACAGTTATGAATCATGCGGCATGAAAATCTCCCCAAGTATCCTGATATGTATATTTGCCATATGGCTCACCCTCGGTAGATATGCATTATTTTTACCCTTGAATCCTCCTCTCAACTGGTAGCGTGTGTGTGCGTGCGTGTGTGTGTGGGTATATGCATATTCTTAATTTACTGTAAATAGAGATACTGCTACTGTGTAGTATAGTTGATAGTGGTAACAAATCAACGTTATGATCGAAATGGTCAGAGAAATAGAAAGAAGGAAAGAAAGAAAGAGAAAAAAAATCCTTCTTTTTTGGAAATGAAGGAATTAGTTAAATAGAATAGGATAGCTAATAAGCAGGTTGGAAATCAGTATCAAACACATATAAATAGGTTTAATTATTTTATATTTATTTCATATGTCTTCAAACTGTATGAACTACAGTGAAACCTCAGATTGCGAGTAACGCGGTTTGCAAGTTTTCCATAAGACAAGCAGATTTTTTAATAAATTTGGACTGGGAAACGAACAAGTCTTGGTTTACGAGTACCAGGTATCATGTATCACAAATGTGCTTCTTGTTTTGACGCCGAGCGTCATGTGATCACAACTGAGCCAATGTTTTTTCTCTCTCTTGCGCTGCGGAATTGTGGGTAATCGACACCCCTGCTGGGTCTTAGTGCTCTTACCAGCTCTTACTGGTATAATCAACATCTGCGCACGCGTGTACTGTTTACTATAACACTGTGACCAGGTGTGTGTGCGCGTATAACATTTTATTTTGTGTCTGTATGCGTGTGTGTACAGCGCGCGTGTAAAGCAAAAGCAAGTCTCAATAGAGGAGTTAAAGATCCATTTTCTCTCTCTGCTCAAGGCTCAGTCTGCTCTTTGTGTCTGTGTGCGTGCACGTCATTGGACACTGTGCCACACACGCACACAGACCCCTCCTACTTTCGCCTTCACAGACACACAGACACACACACTCTTTCTCTCTGCTCTCCACAGAAACACTGCTCTGTCGCGATTCTTTTTAAAGGTAAAGTGCAGGTTAATTTGTTTTATTTTTACTTTACAGCAGTGATTCCGTTAGTGTGTCGCTAAATCGAGTGTCTTTAGAGAGATTTCTTGTTTATTTTTCTGATAAAACAGTGTTTCTGTTGTGTGCTCGTGTGTGTGTGTGTGTGAAACGAGTGGAGGAAGGGTAACTGTGTAAGACAAGAAGGGGGAGGGGCTCCTTACTTTAGCTTCGCACACACACACACACACACACACAGCGCCTGCGCACACAAATGGAAACACTTATCTGTCGGGATTTATTTTCACTTTTTTTTAAAGGTAAAGTGCAGGTTAAGTTGTTTTATTTTTACTTTATATCTTGTGTTAATTATTTTTATGTATTTATTTTTTTTAGGCTGTGGAACGAATAATTTGAGTTTCCATTATTTCTTATGGGAAAATTCGATTTGGTTTACAAGTGTTTTGGAATACGCTTCCTGAACGAATTATGCTCGTAATCCAAGGTTCCACTGTACTAGAAAAACATAATATTTGATTCAAGATATTTTGATCTGCTATGCTGTAATATTTTCTTTTTTGCAGTTTGTCCAATCAAAATACAATTTCCAGAACTCAATTGAGTATCTTTGATATCCAAATGCTTGAAGAAAAAAAGTGCTTGGCTCCACATAGACGTTATTTCATAATGAATTCATGCACGAAAGCAGGTGATGTTGCCATCCAGCACTTTTCTTTTTGAGGGAAGGAAGACGAGTTTCATCGATCATCGCCAAGCCTCCGTTGCACGTGTCTGAGCGAGTGATGAGACGGCGAGCTTGTAATTCTCCTCCGCTCTCACAACGGCACCATAGTAAAACACAACATGACTGTATTTATTACATCTTGCAATCGGGAGCGCAGGCACCACCTCAGCAGGAGCCCTAACGCTGGATGATTTATTGTTGCGATTTATTCTTGATGTTGCGATAGCATCCACAGGCATTTACTACCATCAAGATGCCCCCTAGTGGTCAAGTGGTAAACACGCAGCACTCTCACTATTGCAATCAGCGTTTGAGTCCGGTCAGTTTGGTATTAATATCACTTACTGATCGTTTTTGCTATCATTGCATCAGCCATTCAACGTTATCCCATCATCAGGTAACCAACGTTGTTCCAACGTCATTTCATCAACTTTTCCAAACAAACAAAAACCGACATTGTCCCAATATCCACAACATTGGCAAATTAACCTCAACACAAGGTTAGACAATCGAAATTTTTTACCAGGACAGCTCTGAATGTCAACTTTGTCACCAAATTTAAGCTTTTTGCCCAGGAACTAGCGCCCCCCGGATGATAGGGCGAGCACTTTATCACTGTGCCACTCGGGGACTGGTAACAGAAAAATTTAAGTGGAATCTTTCCGATAACATTAATTGAATTTTCAAATTCAATGAAAATTTTATTCATGTAGCGCTTTTTAACAATGGTCATTGTCGCAAAGCAGCTTTACAGATTTTATAGCTTTACAGGGTTTTTGAGCTTGCCAAACATTAGCCAGTGGCTTAGTAGTTATCAATGGGCTGTGAGTTCAACCCTCAGATCTTAGTATCTCAGAATACTGTTCTTGCTCACTTGCTTTAATCCGACTCCCATAAAGCAGAGACAGATAAAGGCTTTGCTCAAGAGCAGCCTGGAAATAAACTCACCCCTCTGATCAGTAAATCAGAGTCTTAACAACTGAACCAAGACTAAGCACTGAGACTGAGGCTAGGTAATGTTGGATAAATCCATAGCCGCCTTTTTAATCTATAGGGTGAAACTGGAGTAGCGGATGGTTTTTGCTCAAATCGTGCCGAACTCCGATATGTTTTCAACACATCATAAGGGTGCCATTTGGGATGTAGTGGGATTTTAAGAGTGTGTTGTGATTATGAGAGAGAAAACTGACCCCAGTAGTAGTTCAGGTGAGCGGTACCACCTGGTGGCCACGTACTCCGTGTAATTGGCATCCGTTCCTTCAGAGAGGTCACGTGCGAAACCTGAGAGCGATGGACATAAGAAAGGAAGAGAAAAAAAGATGTCTTATTAATTACTTGTAAAACTGTTCAAAACAAAACAAAAAAAACACTTAAATCCATTAAACGTACCGTTGTGTTTGTTGTATACAAAGTACAGGATGATACATATGAAGGACAGTCAGTTAGCATGTCGCTGTGTATGTTTAGGGTTCATTTTGAACTAGGAACAATGCCACATGTCTGCAGTCAGCTGTGTGTGTGTGTGTGTGTGTGTGTGTGTGTGTGTGTGTGTTTGTGCGTGTGCAGTCTGCTCCCGCATGCTGCAGCCGAAACAAAATGGCTGGAGCTTAAACAGACCATGACTGGCGTCCTGCCCTCAATATGGCGTGTGAGACAGAGGACCTGCTGTATCTCGCCCGAACCCATACACACATACAAATACAGACGCCCCACACATGGAGACACGCACGCATGCACATGCACACCCGTCGGCGAAAAAAAGAGCAGAGGGTGTTGACAGGACAGGCGTAAAATTAGCCATGATTCTCAGAAGATTCTTGGGGAAAAAAATTTCTTTACTGAACATCGTATCCTCTTTTATCCCTAAGCTTTGACGATTGCTCGCTAAAATAAAAACGTTTTTCTTCACAGCTAATCATATATAAAATGCTTTCAATCACTATAGTTAACTTTTATCTAATTGGATAATTAAGCTGAAACGTATAAATTCATATTTAATTCATAATCCAAAGCCTGTCCCAAGAACACTCCTAGAAGCGATTTGGAATTAGCATTAGCATTGTTAGTCCGCCTTAATTAAATGCCTGTTACTCAGACCCTGACATTGTAGTTAACTGAAGCCATCACTGCTCCCCCTGGTGGAAATATGCAACATTGCAAGAGGTTTCATTCACTGCGTCATTGCACGGGATCTCTTTCTGAGCATAGAATGAGAAGGGACCAGTGACGGTTTGACCTGGGTCCTGTCCTGGACCAGGCAGCCATTTAAATTGCCTAAATGTTTTTGGTACCCAGAGGAAACCCAAGCAGATATCTGGAATTCGAGTGAAACGTGAAATCGAGATTTAAATTTGTCTTCCAGCCGCAGATGGATCTGGCGTCGTCAGGGTTCGAACGTGCGAATCTTCCAATGCTAGTGCGAAAGCTTTTTTTTTTGGTCGCACCACGAACAAGCACCACGACCTCAAGTGGTGCAAAAGGAGCAGTTGCCAAATTTCATGGGTGTGAAACGCAATTTCGTAGAAAGCCTTCATGAATTATTCAAAGTTGCCGCTTCATCACCTCCCTGATGTCACCTTCAAATTAGAGTTTACTCAAGATTTGTTCTCAAAAGTAATTTTACTCTGGCATCCTTCGTTATTACACCCCCACTGGTACAGCAGAGGTGAACTTTAGCCTACATTCTTACATCTTCAGCGGTAAACTAGTTCGCCTTTGCTCTGAGATTCAGCACCTGCGTCATTAACACCGCTAACGAGCGCCAAACAACATCTTCAGGCAACAGCCAGACTCACCAAAATCACACAGCTTGAGCACATCTTCTGAGCTGATTAGGAGGTTTTCTGGCTTAATGTCTGTAAAGGAAGAGAGGGAGAGGAGAAGAAGAAGAAGAAGAAAAATCAGGCTGCTGAATGAAAGCCCACTGTATGGTACACTGTCATGACACATTTAAGATGTATTCATGACATGTTGCTTGTTAGCCTGAGGAACTCTACCTTTTTAAAAAAAAGTCCTTTAATACATTTCCAAACCTTTACACGTACATATTTACTAACACTTTTTAAATACATTTATTATTTATTTTTTAAATTCAAACGGTTAAACTATTGTTGGCCGTTTAAATAAAATATGTTGTTTATTATGGAAGGTAAAGGGGGAAATTTATCATTTTAAGTTCACGCTGTGAATGTTATTATATGCATAATTTCCAGATTTCTGCTTCAATGCCACATTCAAATTTAAACACTGTACCTCCTGAGCAAGCTAAGGTGGCCACTCTGATAATATCATGCAAAGTTCTGTTAATATTTATAGATAACGGTATGTTCTAAACCACACTATATTAAGAATAAAGGTTCGAGGAACAATATTTTGGACATGACAGACTTCCATTACTGCTTAACTATACGAACATGACAGCTACAAAGCATTTGTAAAGATATAGTGCTGTCAAGCGATTAAAAATTTTAATCTAGTTAATCGACGATTAATCACAATATTAAAATACTCAGATTTACTTTTTAAAAAAAAGTTTTATATTTTTTGTATTATAAACGTGCAATGCTGGAATAAAGAAATGCATGACAAACTGGTTAGAGGAAACAGATTATGCAGGAATAATATTATAAAGTTATATACAGTTTTATAATATCTTAAACAAATGTAAACAAATGTTTAATTAAAGTCTCTCAAACATGACCGGCACTGCATAATATGGGGGTGTAGCAACCGACAGACGACAGGGCTCGAACCCAGATTCCTCAGAAAGTCAACAACCTAGAGCCTTATCCACCTGAGCCACCACTCCATCTTACGTTTAATGTATTCTTGTAAACATAGTTCCCCTTAAAGGTAGCTCAAGTACACAACTTTGGTTTTATCCAAAGTTTTTTATAATCAAACTTGCCATTCAGCACACTTGGTGATGTTTACTCAGTCATCTTATTATCCGCATTAAAAGTGCGGTTATCACACACAGCCAGGTATAGATTATGGCAAGCCATTAGGGTCAAACTTGGTCATATTATTAATCTGCGTGAAAAAAATAGTAACATGTTAAAATCTTTGGATAAAGTTTCTACATTAAGAAAATAATCTAGTTTAAGCCATATGGAATTTAATAAGGGATATATCATTCCTTGTTGTCTACATTGTTTGTACAGTAGATGTTCTCTAAAGTTCTGGAGGTTTGCACATTTGTGCAGTCTCTTCAAATTCGTGCCCTGATAATTCCTTCTGTAACATTTCCTCGTGTCCCTTTACACAAATGAAACAGATGCTGCAGCATTTAAGAGCTAAAGAGCAAAAACAGGCTGCCTGGAAGTGGGACAGAGACTTTCACATACAGCTCCTGCACAACGGCCTACTTAAAGTCCCACCCTTTTCCAGTGCTGTTTTTACTTTACTAGGTCATCTAGCAATGGGTCATCTTGATGCTTTGGGCACCTGCAGGCATCCTTTCACCTAAAGGAGGCTGCATTTTTTTTTTATGTTAAAGAGCTCAAACCCAACAATACAGGTTTCAGAGCTCATTAGAAACTATTCACTCATCCTCAGCAGCTCCATCTCTGACTGAAGTGTGTTCGGTGTGTTAGAGTGGCAGTGAGTGCCAAGCTCAAAGAGTTCATTCTTTCATTTTATTCTGCAACTGCAGACCTCCCTGTACGACTTGGCAAATTGCTCCAGCAGACCAGATCATTCCCTTACCCCTGTGCACAATGTCGTTCTTATGGCACCAGTGGATGGCTTTGATTAGCTGGTAGATGTAGGTCCTCGCTTTGTCAGGTGGCACTCCGTTAGGCAGCTCTTCCAGCAACTCCAGCATGTTCTGCATGGGTGGGAGCAAAAACAAAATTCTTTTGCAAAAAAAACAACAACAAAAAAAAAACAAAGTTGTCTGCAAATGTAGCAAACAAATCACTGACCAAGTTAAGTAGTGCAGAACATGAGGTTAGGAACAAAAAAATTATATGTAGTTTTGTGTTGAAGAAATCATCAGTGCACGTATTTTTAGCACCAAATGCTGTAAAATATGTACTTGCCATGAAGTAGAGAAAAAAAAGAAAAAGAAAACCAACCTTTCAAGACAACCACTGAACAGTATACTTTTCTTTTAATGTTTAGACACGTTATTGGCATTCTTAGTCAAAGAAGCATGTGAAAAGGAAAAAATGGCTGAACTAGTTCTGTATTATCAATTTCTGATGCAGTAATGGTAGAAGGTATATGTGTTTCTATTCAGTAAAAAAGTAAGGACATATGGTAGAGCCTACAAAATATAAATATATATAAAGAAATATATATGCACCTAAGTAAGAACATAAGAAAGTAATAACTTCCATAAGAGCATAAGGCAAAGTAGGGACCTATGGAAAAGAATAGAGAAAAGTAAGGACATACGCAAGAGCATAAGGAAAAAATAAGGAATGATATTGGCGCATAAAGAAAAGTGGGGATTTCTACAAAAAAGTAATGCCCTAAGTAAGAACATTAGGAAAAGTGGAAACCTAAGTAAGAACATAATGAAAAGAGAATAAAGCATAGAAGGAGGAGAGGGTACCTATGTTAGAACCCATGAAACAGTGTGGACTTAGGTAATTACCCAGTTAACAGAAAAAAGAGCACTTATAGAAAAAAAATATTACAGCTACTATTTGTAGAAAAAGTATGAACATAAGGAAAAGTACTAACATACAAAAGAGCATGAGACAAAGTGGGGACCCAAATTAAAACATGGGGAAAAGTGAGGACTTATGGAAATATAATAAGGAGAGCATAAAATAAGGACAGGGATACCTATGTTAGAACCTTTGGAAAAGTATGGACATGAGTAATGACCCAATGAATAGAAAAAGAGAGCAATTATAGAAAAATAGTTATTACAGCTATTATTTGTAGAAAAGGAATTAACAGAGATATTATGTAAAATCAATCTTCAATACATTGTAATATATTTCTGAGGATGTAATTTCATGATATGTTGTTTGTTATAGGTGTATAATGTTTAGCCATTATGTATTATCTGCAAAGGATCATTGTTTGGATTATTTTCCTTTACAGGAACTTCTTGTGTAAAGCATTCCATACAGTACGAGATTGTGTTTCAATGAAATATGTATTTCACTCTTATTGTGTTCATGCATTATTAGTGTGTGAACACCTTTGGCTTCATTTGCGCTGTCAATAAGGTATTTGATCAAATAGATATCTTGCTGAAATGAAATTCATAGACTAGAGGTAAGCGAAGCATCCCACAGAGCGGCTTCCCTGTGTGTACCTTCTCCACATACTCAAACACCAGGTAGAGTTTCCCCCGGCGCCGGAACGCCTCCTTCAGCTCCACGATGTTTTCCTGCTTGAGCGTGCGGAGCATTTTCAGCTCCCGCAGCGTTGTCTCCTTCACATCCTCGTTCTCTGCATGAGGACAATATTAGGACTTTAAAACAAAAAAAAGATTAAAAGAGAAAACTATGTTCCCAGAAGTGCTACTGAATATTGTTTATGCTTGTCTTACACATACAGTACACACTACACACCCATCCACAAGCTGCAGAAGTCGACATCTACAGTAAATTGAAGTTAGAGTTCAGACAAAAATCTTATTCGGACTATGTTCAACTTAACTGAGATATGTTTGTTGGATGAAGTTTTCTTTTCAGGTTTGCACTGGAGTTAATGAAAGTCATTTAGACATGGAATTATTAAGCCTGTAAAACCTAAAATAATTAAGTATACAAATTCATTTACCATTACTGTATATTACCAATAAAAATAAATATCGCAAAATGGACCTGTGAAGTTATTTAATCGCAAAAGGCTACAATTTATTACAGGTAATATGCACATTATTGGGAATTTACTTAGAGTTTGTTAATGTTTAAGCTGATAAATAAATATCAAGAAAACATCCTTTAAATTAGATAATCTGTCCAATTATTTGGTGTTAGCCTAGAGAAATATATTCTGAATACAATTAATAGCTGAATATCACAGTTAAAATTGTCATCGTCAAAATAATTGCAATGTGATTTTTTTTTTTTATCCAATCATTTCCCTTTATACTGAGCTTTCAGCGTTACAAAACACAGCACCAATCGCTGCTATATCTATTAGTTATCACCGAAATAAGGATGGGTCGCCTGTTGAGTCTGGTGTCTCTCAATGTTTCTTCCTATTGCCATCTCAGGGAGTTTTCCTGCAATTTTCTTGTCTGGTTCAGATTTGTTCAAAAACTTTTACGTGCTAATTGCGATTTTGTCTGATTCTGATTTCCTTCCTTTTTAAAAATGTATGAGATATATACAAATATTTTCCAAACTTTTTTTTAATAAAAGAAAAATTCCTGTGTAAATTCAAAATAAAACATGGACTATTAAATACCTTTAAATAACTTTTCCCATTATTATCAGGAAACTACATTTTCTCCCAAACTGCATGACTCATACACACTCAAACAGCTAAACATTATTAAAAAGTGTTCAATGTTACTGGAAAGAGCATGGATTTTATAATCAATAATCAATGGGTTTTCCTGATTTTATAGTAAATAGCTGCAATCTGCAGTATTTTGTATATGTAACATATCAGTCAACTAGTCTATACAATCGTTATTGCATAACAACTCCATCTTTCCTGTACATCCTGGCAAAGAGTGTAATTTCATTACAGTTTACAGCCGTGATCAAACCGCCAGTTTTTAGGATGATACCAATATTAATTTTCACAAAATTAAGTGTTTTTAGATCTTGTTGTCAGATGTATACTATGGTATACTGAAGTATAATTACAAGCATTTCATTAGTGTCAAAGGCTTTTACTTTAATACTTGCAGTGTTGACCCATCTTTTTCAAGACCTCTGCAATTCATTCTGGCATCAACCTCTGGGCCACATTCTTGCATTCTTACATAAATTGTCGGAATTTGTGGATTTTGGTTTCTCTTGAGGATTGCCCACACGTTCTCACTGGGATTAAGGTCTGGGGAGTTTCCTGGCCATGGAGGCAAAATTTCAATGCTTTGTTCCCTGAGTTACTTAGTTATCACTTTTGCCTCATGGCGAGGTGCTCCATCATGCATTGTTCATCACCAAACTGTTCTTGGATGGCTGGGAGAAGTTGCTCTCTGAGGATGCTTTGTACCATTCTTTATTCATGGCTGTTTATTCATGGCGAAGTGAGAAGCAACCTCACACATGGATGGTCTCAGGATGCTTTATTGTTAGCATGACACAGATCATGACAACTTCTGACAAACTCCTAGCAGTGATTATGCAAGAATGGGCTGCCATCAGTCAGGATGTGGCTTAGAAGTTGACAGACAGCACATGCCACTTGATGACTCTTAATGTAACTGTCAATAAAAGCCTTTGACACTTATGAAATGCTTGTAATTATACGTCAGTAATACTAGAAAGTAACATCTGACAAAAAGATCTAGACACACTGAAGAAGCAACCTTTGTGAAAATTAATAATAATAATAATAATAATAATAATACATAAAAACACGACAGCAAACACAGAACTGTGAAAATGCCTTTTAATGTTAGACACGTGATCTTATTTTTCAAATCATGGTGTTAAAAATGTTAGTATTAGAATAAGCACTAGAATATGATAAATGATAAATATGTTGAAAAACAGTATGTAGCAATCATATAGCTAGATGCTGCGTTTGTGATATTCTTTTTTTTTTGTTTTTTTTGTTTTTTTTTTATATTTTTTGTTTTTTTTCCCCAATTTTCTCCCTAATTTTAGTCGTAGCCAATTCCTCCCCGTCACTAGGGGGCTCCCACATTAAGGCTACTACTACCACTCAGTCGGGAG
>JAOVVA010000019.1:17700461-17718419 GCA_028565275.1 Leiocassis micropogon
AGCCTTAATGTGGGAGCCCCCTAGTGACGGGGAGGAATTGGACACGACTAAATTAGGGAGAAAATCTGGAAAAAAATTTAAAAAATAATAAAAAGTCATTGCGTCTTGCTGGATCGTGAAAAAAAAACGAGCTCGAAAAAGGATCTATATATTTATTATCATTATTATCGAGGATGACATCATATCAATACGGCACAATAATTGAAATTTTTGTTTAATCAAGAAACCCTTCATATCATATGGGATAGTAGGGGCCTCCACGGTGCCTAGTTACACTACAGAGGTTCATAGAGTCCTCCTTTTATCATATTTAACTGTTCGCTAATTCAAAATACGGCTAATAAAATCGCACCTAGTGTACAATTATAAAAACATTAATGCTAACTAGGCACAACTAGGTTTTTTTGCATTAGCCGGAAAGCTACTGTGCTCACTACATCGCCTGCAACTTAACGGTGTTACAGAGCAGAACAAGTGGTAGTGTAGGTTATACAGTATTAACAATGGCAAGAACAGTGTGTGTGTGTGTGTGTGTGTGTGTGCTGTTTATGTGTGAGAGGGAATTTATTAGCGTCCACACTGACAAAATCCAACTTATATTAGAGCTAATACACTGGGCTAATAATGCAACGCCGGAGATGAGCCAGGCTAAAGAGAGGGTTATGCTTGGGGCCAAAAACAGAATGAAATCCACTCCTCTGACAGCTGAACACACAGCAGGCTATAATCACTGCCAAAACATGAGTTAAAATACACACACACACACACACACACACACACAACCTAACCCTGTAGTATGTCGTGTATCAGAGAGTCGGTTCCACCACAAGCACTCGTTTTATCATCTTCTTGCACCTTGAGTGCCGAAAAAACGCCCCAGGGTCGTAATTAAAAATCATCCTGCACGGTGACGGAGAAGTGCGGAAACACACACACACACACACATCCACCTCGGCGCAGCACCCTGTCAAAAAACCAACCCGATTCGTGATCATTTACTTCACCGCGCAACAATAATTACAACGAATCCTCGCTGGTGTTCCTGCAGCCCTCGCAGAGTAAACAACAATTAATACCATGAAATTCACCACCCCTCCATCTGATCACTCCAACCCCGACCTACAGTGTCTACATCACCATGGCGACCCGTTACGCAATAACAACCCGTCTCATAGCATCGCACCCTTTCAGGTAGAGACGCACCTGTACAAGTGCATTGAAGAGTCAAAGGTACAGTGTAACGGTGTTATACAGACTACAGCGTATAGACACACAGTAAGCAGGCGAGCCACACTGTGTTTATATCTCACTAACCATGAAAGGGGAAAAAACACTCACTACAAGGGCTCACGTCATTGGCTCGAACATAATGGTGTTATAGCACCTGCGTAGACCACTACATTCCCAAGAGCACTCCATCTGAGATTCAGAGAATATAGCAACTCATCTATCTGTCTATCTGCCTGACTGTCTGTCTGTACATCTATCTACCTGTCTGTCTGTCTTCTGCATATCAGAATTTATATTTGTATATCTACAGTATATCCACGTCTGTCTGTCTACCTATCTAACTTACGAACCAGTTAAGAGAGCTATTAGTTAATCTGTGCCTATTAGTGTCTGCCAGTCTATCTGTATTTCTGTCTGTCTCTCTGTCCAACTGTCTGTTTGTAATTCTGTTTCATAATCTTTCAAAATCTTTTTATCGCTCTATCTATCGATCTGTGTAAATATCTGACGATTAGTCTATGTATTGTCCATTCATCAGTCTCAGTCTATCAAGCTATCTGTCTGTCCACAGGTCCACCAGTCCATCTGCCAGTGCCTGGTCAAGTCTATCTATCTATCTATCTATCTATCTATCTATCTATCTATCTATCTATCTATCTATTTAACTTACTAACTAGTTAATATAACTATTAAGTAATCTACGTCTGTCAGTGTCTGCCAGTTTATCTGTATTCCTGCCTGTCTCTCTGTCCAACTGTCTGGCTGCATATCTGTTTGTTTATCTATCTATCTATTTATCTATTTATCTGCATACCCGTTTATCTGTCTGTACATCTATCTACCTGTTTGTCTGTCTTTATGTGTTTCTGCATATTAGAATTTATATTTGTATATCTGTATCAACTGTCTGTCTGTCTGTCTGTCCATCTATCTTTTTATCTTTTTGCCTTTTAATGAATTAACTAACTAACCAACTCATTCATTTATTCATTAATCCATGTCTGTCAGTGTCTGTTAGTCTATCCGCATTTCTGTCTATCTGTCCAACTGTCTGTCAGTTCTTCTATCTATCTATCTATCTATCTATCTATCTATCTATCTGTCTATCTATCTATCTGTCTCTCTGTCTGTCTGTCTATCTGTCTGTCTATCTATCTATCTATCTATCTGTGTAATTGTTTGTCTATTTGTCTATGTATTGTCCACCCATCAGTGCCTATCTCAGTCTATCAATCTGTCTGTCCACAGGTCCACCAGTCCATCTGCCAGTGCCTGGTCAAGTCTCTTTATCTGTCTGTCTGTCTGTCTGTCTATCTATCTATCTATCTATCTATCTATCTATCAGACTAAATGATTAAAATGTAAACCTCAGACACCCTGTATGTGATTGTTTTCGAATGTGTACGAGCGCCCAGTGAACTGTACCTCAGTGGTGTGCTTCCCGATCAGGTCTACCCAGCTTCCCCTCTCACTCTCACTCATTACATATCAGAGTCGAGTAAATGAACAGAAAGACGGGTAAAAATAGCTGCGTCCCCAGACACTTTCTCCCGTGTCCTCATGTAAAATGTAAAGAAAACGGATGTGGTGTACTGTAAGTGAAGAGGGGGAGGTGGGGGGGTAAAGGGAAGAGGGCGTAGAGTTTAAGTGCACTACAGCGCTAACACGGAGGAGGAACGCTGTCTCTGTGCAGCCCCACCATGGCTTTGTTTAAGCTGGTTTATTAAAAGACGAAGGGAACTGTTGACAGATACAGATGAGCGGTGAGAGGAATTAATCATTTTACATCGAAACCACTTACAGAAATGTCATTTCAGCTTTGAAAGAGTTGCCTTTTATAAAAAAAAAAACAAAATGACAATAAAGGACAACTGAAATATATACAACAATTCAACGAGATGATTCATAATAATGATGATAATTCACTACAGCAAGTATCGATAGTACAAACAGATACCAGCTTTTCTTATGAATAATCCAAGAGCATTCTTTACTTCATTTATATTTCAGTTCATTCAAATATTTCTTTTATGTGAAAAACTTCATCATGAGAACAATGACTTTTCATTTGTTCATTCAACCCCCTTAAATATTACATACAATGCCGATGGAAAGTTCTCAGACTCTTTTCCATTTTGTTATGTTCCATGCACAGACATCTTAAAATGAATTCAAATTCTTATTTTTCCATCATTCCACAGTGACAAAGTGGGGAAAAAAACAGACCCATGACTCAGTACTTGGTTAAAGCACCTTCGGCGGGTCTTTTTAAAAAAAAATGTACACAGTTGTTCTGCAGCCGCTCCTGTGTTTTCTTGGCGGTATGCTATGGGTCGCCGTTTCGCTGAAATGTAAACCGTCGCCCTAGCCTGAGATCCCGAACACTCTGGAGAAGGTTGCCCTCAGGATGGCTCTTTATTTTTCCTGCATCGATTTTTCCCTCTGAACTGACAAATCTCCGAGTCCCAGTTTCAGAAAAACATCTTCACAGCATGATGCTGCCACCACCATGTTTGACTGTAGTGAAGATTTTAAAGAGATGATTTGCAGAGCCTGATTCCTCCGCACATGGCGTGGGGAATTGTGTCACCAGACCAGAGTGTCTTTCAGGAGACCTTCTGCCAAACTTGCTGCTGGCTGTCATGTGCCTTTTAGTAAGGAATGGCTTCTGTCTGGTTACTATACCATATAGGTATGATTGGTGGAGTGCTGCAGTGATGGTTGTCCTTCTATAAAGCTCTCCCATCTCCAGAATCTTATTAATAATCACCCTTAGCTTCTTGGTTACCTCCCTGACCAACACCCTTCATCCCTGATTACTCAGTTTGGCTGGGTGGCCAGATCCGGGAAATCTCTTCGCTTTGAGAATGATGGAGATTACCGCGCTCTAGGTTGCTTTTAATGCTCCTCCAGATCTGTTTTTTGATGCAATCCTGTCTCACAGGTCTACAGATAATTCTCCCGCTCACTCCTCGTCTATACCGCTTAATCCTGTATACAGGGGGGTCTGGAGCCTATCCCAGGAGACTTAGGGCACCAGACTTGGTGGACAGGGTGCCAATCCATCGCAGGGCAAGCACGCTCATTCATATACTATAGGCAATTTAGGAACAGAAATTAACTTAATCTTTACATCTTAGGACTGTGGGAGGAAACCAGAGTACCTGGAAGAAACCCACCAAGCACAGGGAGAACATGCAAGCTCCATGCACTCAGAGACGGGAGCCGAACCCAGACCCTGGAGGCGCAGGCGACAGTGCTAACGCCACCGTGCTTCCCACACCATATATAGATGGTGCCTTTCCTAATTCCATCTAGTGAATTCAATTAGGCATGTGCACTTCACTCAGGCTGTAGAAGCATCTCAAGGACGATTGAGTGGCGTATAAGAGCTCATAACAAAGCGTCTTAAAACTTTCCATCTTACTGTAAATTTCTGTAAAAGATTTCTCATGAATTCAAGTTTCATCCTGTAAGAGTGTGCTTTTGTCTGGTTTCACTCCTGTCTGGTTTTCCTACCGTGTGCACCCTATTGTTTTAATTCCCTGTAGCAAAATCCTGTTCTCGGTAAGCCGTGCATTCCTGAGCCTTATTTCCTCTTCCTCTTTTATCCAACTTGTGCCTGTTTTTATGTTTGATGATGCACTGTACTTTCTTTTTTTTTTTTTTTTAAGTTCAATTCCTGGTTATGGACCCCAGGACTACTAAGTGTGGTTTTTGGATTAAGCAGTAGTCTAATTTAATGGCATCTTTCACCAAAACATCACAGACATGACTTCATATCTAAAACCACTTTATAATAAGTGCAGGAAAAAAGTATTTTGAATATGTAGTATGCTTGAATAACATTGTTAAGTGGAAAAAACTGTTTTGTAAGAAATGTCACCAAAAGCTTTTTTAATATGATCACCTACAAATAACCTACTTCCATTTGTAAAATAATAATAATAAAAGTTAAAATAATAAAACATAATAATAATGATGTTTGTCTTCTATCCAAAATAATATAGACATTATATTATATTATATTATATTATATTATATTATATTATATTATATTATATTATTCTGTATTAATTAAACCTTTATATAAGCATTTATTTGTGATTATTAAGGCTAAATTGCTTAATTTTATAGTCATTAATTATGGATGTATAAAATAGTGTAAAAGCTAAATTTCTGCTCATATTTTAGCTTAGTCTCCTTTTTAAGTAAGCATTTTGCTTCAAGTAAAATATGTCCTAATATCCACTTTTGAAAACCATCAGCTGTTAATTAAACTTTCCGGATGTCCGAGTGACGTTTAAAAATTCAGAGACGTCTCACCTTCCCCAACGATCCCAAGCACCTCAAACTTGTTCATCACATCACCGGTGGCAGGGTTCCTCATCAAGACTAATGATGGTTGTCCGAGAGAAGCGGAGCTCGAGGGGATGAGAGGTTGTCTTCTGGGTTACAGGTGGGCATGGGGTGGCCTGGCATCAGGTGGTCCAGTCAGAACGGGCCACTGAACATTCTGCATGCTCGCCTTATGTACACACTCACATCTGAGGGGGAAAAAGATGAACGGTTATGGTGTTGATGGAAAAACAAACACTGTTTTTTTTAAAGTAATGTTTCAGTATTAAACATTATGATCTAAAAAGAAAATGAAATGCAATGACAGCTGGATGGAATCTACTCTCAAGGTTGGAAAAAATATTCAATTATTATTAGTTTTAACAAGACACAGAATTGGCACAGATTTCCCTCCTGAGGCTTTTGGGGTGGTGCTAAAACAGTAGGTTTGATAGTAATCTATAAAAAAAACGGGATTTTTGATTGTGCAGAATAACAGAACACAGTGTATAAGAGTAAAAACCGCATTTATTTCTTTATATAATCCTCTACTACACTAATGCACTTATCCCAGTGTTTCACTAGTGCTTGGACACCATCAAGGTAGAACGTTTTCTCAGTACGCTGAAGCCATGAGCCGAAACACTGGCCTCCCAGGGACTCCTTTAAACATGTTGAATTGGCTTGGAGCGAGGTCAGGACTGTACAGGGGGATGTGGCAAAAACTCCCAGACGAGTTCCTGTAATGTGCAAGTGGTGTCGGTGTGTGTACTGTTGACACAGTACACTCATGGATCTTCAGGCTTCTTTGAAACGTTTGCACCGGTTAAATGTTTTACTGTGACTAAGAGTCTCGTCACCGTACCGTGTTTGAAGTCTTCTGTAAATGTCAATCTGCATTTTAATGTGTTTTTTTTTTTACCACTCTCTGCTGTACATTACTTTCATATCAACTGCTATTTAAAACCAGCCAAATGAATGTGGGTGGAATCCTGGGTGCTTATTAAACCGAACTGTTAACAGTATGTCGCAGACCTCAGTCATGATCTCTTGATGATTATGGTATTTCATTGGAATTGAAAGGAAAAAAAATCTCCTTTAATCTTGTTTTTTCTTTCCACCTCAATTTTTTTTCTGCATCCGTCCATCCAACCATCCAACTCTAGGAACCTCTGTAGTCCAACCAATTAGTAATATTGGTAAGATTTTTACAAACAAATACAAACTTTTGCCTTAAGAACTCGCCTCCCGAACGGATTAAATTCGTATGCCGAGGTACCGCTGAAATCCAAATTCTAATTTTATTAGAATACCCAAGTATAATATGCAGTGAAATGCTTATACGACTCCTTGTGACCTAAAATAGAAAGATTTTACCACGATCAAATAAATTGCCCTAGAAAGTACAATTAAACAAAAAATGTAATGTTTTAATGAAAAATAAAATTTTGTAAAAGTTTTGGCTGGAAATTTACAATATTTACAATATTGTTTTGATTGTTTTTATATGCAAAAATATGATTATAGGTTCAGAAATTGGTAATATTGGTAAAATTTTTGGGTGGCTGAAACAGATTATCTGCATTTACATTATTTCCTACGGGAAAATGCGTTTCACAATACAAACTTTTGCCTTAAGAACTCGCCTCCCGAACGGATTAAATTCGTATGCCGAGGTATCGCTGAAATCCAAATTCTAATTTTATTAGAATACCCAAGTATAATACGCAGTGAAATGCTTATACGACTCCTTGTGACCTAAAATAGAAAGATTTTACCACGATCAAATAAATTGCACTAGAAAGTACAATTAAACAAAAAAATTTAATGTTTTAATGAAAAATAAAATAAAAATGTAAAATTTTAAAGTTTGGGCTGGAAATTTACAATATTTACAAAATGTTACAGAATAAAATAGAATTAAAATAGAATGTTATAAATTAAACAGGATGTCATATTAACAAACAAAAAAATAGAAATCTGTATAGACTTTGCGGTGGAGTTTGAACCTAAAGTCCCATAATGCAATGTTGCTACTGTATATGACCCGGTCGTGCTGTGTTAGTGCAGTGACTCGGCTCGGCTAGTCAGTGATGTATGGGATGACGAGAGCTAAATCACTCCGAAAAATTAATAGTAATATAAAAATTATCAGCATTTAAACAATTTGTAATAATTATATAGTTTGGCATTCTTTTTTTCGTCCTTTAACTTTTCATTCTGGCTGTCATGATTGTGCGCGAGAGCAAGGTAAAGCGAGTTACTAAAAGGCATTCGGATTAGTGTGAAAAATTATCATGTTGTCAAACCCACAAGCAGGAACCGAATCTCAATTGTCTTTGATGTCACCCACACACCCACACACACACAGATGCACGTACGCTAACTCTTGGAACCTCTGTAGTCCAACCAATGGTGACCATTGTATTTATTCTCATTTTTACAACCGTGGCAGGATCTCCGCTCAATATTTACACACTACGGGCAATTTGGGAAAGTCAATTAGCCTAAATTGTCTATGGACTGTGGAAAGAAACTGGAGTACCCGGAGGAAACCCACCACAGGGAGAACATGCAAACTCCATGCACACAGACCCCAAGGCGGGAATCGAACCCGGACCCTGGAGGTGTAAGGTGACAGTGCTAAACCACTACACCACCATGCCGCCTGTATCAGTCCATACTAATCTAACCAAAGATTTCGGAATGTAAAATTTTTTAGAAAATGTAACCACATAAAAGTGATTTTTATTTTTTAAAAATTTGGAAGGAGTCTCCAGTGTCTGGAGGTATAAGAGGTATAAGAGGAATAAAACACTTGTTGAGAAAAAAGTGGCTCATCAATTTTACTTGATCAGTTTCCGTAAAATTGAGAGGAATAGAGGTGGAATTTCTGAGGCTAGCTTCTGTTTCCACTCGTTTTCCAGAAACCGCTTTAAAACCTAAGAGAGGAATTCCTCTTCAAACCAACAAACGACAAAACTGTGCATTCTTCCTTTTATTTCTCATCCAAAAACTTAAAAGTCATTTCTAGCACTGCTGCATTTTTGTCTCTCTCAGTCCAAAAGCAGATTAAAACATACACACACACACACACACACACCCCTCCTCTTATTTTTGCTTCCTGAGAGGTAAACATGCCTCTTCATGAATTGCGAGTGTATGCCAGGGCTTTGAGGTCACTGCTCAATGAAAACCATTGCGCAACTCTGACTCAGAGAAACCGTCAGGTGATTCCGTTCCAGTCTGCTCAATCTCTGCAGAGGCATCCGGAGGCTCGTCTGCGTCTATGAGGAGTAAATGTGAGGCACGAGTTGGCACTTAAGGACACCAGAAATGGGAAAAAAAATATATATCTTAAAAAAAATGCGTTCATCCGGCACACCTGAGTGTATAAATCTCTTTATTTCCCATAAAACAAATATTGCGCAAACAGGGGAACTGCAGGCAGCGTTAGTTATTCAGACGAGATTTCTTCTCAGCAGCAGAGAGCCGGGGAAATGTAGAACAAAGACGCGACGAAGCAATAACGAGCTATTAAAAATGACCTTTAGAAATGTCTGACCCTTTGAGCCGCGATCATGTCAAGATGACCGTCAAGGAAAGACACAAAGCGGTGTTCCTGTCTGTTCCTGCCGTCCCTCTACATCAGTGTAGGCAAGCGACAACTGTTAAAGGATTTTTCCAGTAACATTTAGGGTACGACTGGTTGCTTGGTACCATGCTCTTGTATGATTGTTCTCCCCTTTCTCCATCCCCCAAATTTCACATGGTTAATAATATTGTTCTGTATCATTCCGAGTACACTTGCGCAACCACGCTCTCTCCAATACAGCAGGTGGCAGTACGCTCCTAGCTGGTTTTCGAGGCACGCAAAGCGGAGAAGGGTATGAGGAAGTCGACCTTCGTCCAAGACGAGTGATATTTAGGAGAAAATGTCAAGAGCGACCCTCTGACCTTTCCACCTACTTTATTATTTGTGCATATCAAATACTGGAAGTGACACGCGGTGCTGATGACATCGCAACCTAAATAGTGGCCCACTTCCTGGTTTAGGTAAAGTTGGCGTTCTTATTTGGTTTGAATCGTGCCCGAGTATGCTGTAATGTGGATCTGCGCCTGCAGTGCAGACAGTGTGCAACATAACTATCTTATAGCTTCCATGAGGGCCACCAAAAAAACTATTTTGTTTAATATTTGGCATGGGAAAAATTGTAAACTTACACCAAAACTGCCACCGCACTGACTCTGCAGAGGTGAGATGGTGTAAGTCGCGCGTACGTCCGAAAGCCGCTTAAAACTTGAAGCATTTTCTGTGTTGGAAAGTCATGCGAAGCAAGTTTACATTATGTTCTGTGGGTTTATTTTGCATTTTGTGGAACACTTAGTGAAGACATAGCACCATGGGTCCCAAGGATGGTATCAAGGACGGTAGCAAGAAGAAAAGGGAGACACTTTCAGTTGGGTTTTTAAAGCAGCCGGTGCCAAGAGGAACCATGAATTAAGGTTGAGTGAGATTTAACCTCTATTTATTTCATATTTTCCTTCATTTACATGTATTTTCTAAATGTTTTGATTGTTTTTATATGCAAAAATATGATTATAGGTTCAGAAATTGGTAATATTGGTAAAAATTTTGGGTGGCTGAAACAGATTATCTGCATTTACATTATTTCCTACGGGAAAATGCGTTTCACAATACTAAATAATACAAACTTTTGCCTTAAGAACTCGCCTCCCGAACGGATTAAATTCGTATGCCGAGGTATCGCTGAAATCCAAATTCTAATTTTATTAGAATACCCAAGTATAATACGCAGTGAAATGCTTATACGACTCCTTGTGACCTAAAATAGAAAGATTTTACCACGATCAAATAAATTGCACTAGAAAGTACAATTAAACAAAAAAATTTAATGTTTTAATGAAAAATAAAATAAAAATGTAAAATTTTAAAGTTTGGGCTGGAAATTTACAATATTTACAAAATGTTACAGAATAAAATAGAATTAAAATAGAATGTTATAAATTAAACAGGATGTCATATTAACAAACAAAAAAATAGAAATCTGTATAGACTTTGCGGTGGAGTTTGAACCTAAAGTCCCATAATGCAATGTTGCTACTGTATATGACCCGGTCGTGCTGTGTTAGTGCAGTGACTCGGCTCGGCTAGTCAGTGATGTATGGGATGACGAGAGCTAAATCACTCCGAAAAATTAATAGTAATATAAAAATTATCAGCATTTAAACAATTTGTAATAATTATATAGTTTGGCATTCTTTTTTTCGTCCTTTAACTTTTCATTCTGGCTGTCATGATTGTGCGCGAGAGCAAGGTAAAGCGAGTTACTAAAAGGCATTCGGATTAGTGTGAAAAATTATCATGTTGTCAAACCCACAAGCAGGAACCGAATCTCAATTGTCTTTGATGTCACCCACACACCCACACACACACACACACACACACACAGATGCACGTACGCTAAACAGAACTAATCGACTCAAATGAGTTTAATTGCTCTGAAAATGTCAAGTCGTACTGTAATAAAATGTTTACGCTCGAGTCTATGTGTCTCTTTATATCTCCTGCCACTTTAAGGACCGAATTCAGCATCGACCCCTTGCCAGGCGATGTGGGCTGCTGTCGCTGAGGCGGCGGAAGAACACGATGCTGCTCGTTCGCACCGTCCAGAGGCACAGCATCGCTCGCCGCGAGAGAGCCGGTGGTGAATCAGCTCTGACAAAAGGCATGCCAATGTTTTTTTTTTTGTTTTTTTTTACGGCACGGTTGTTAATCAGAACCAACGATCCCAAGCTTTGCCTCTGATAAGAATAATCCAATAATATTCTTTCTTATTTTATCAAATTGCTGCATTCGCTAGGTCTCTGTGTATGTGTGTGTGTGTTTGAGTGCAAAACAAAGAATGCTTAAAAGCTTATTTATTCAAATGATCTACAGGATAAGCTGATTTTTATTTTTTTAAGTGGCTCATATAATCAAATATATTCCATTTTCCATTATGCATCTAAAAAGCTTCCCATTTATAAAAATTAAGAAAACCATAAAAAAGGAAAACAGGAGTAAAAGTGAAATCCAATGAGTTCATGTTTTGTTTTTTTCCCTAGTGGGAGCCATGCAATGAACCCAGCAATATTTTCACTATGTATGCTATAAAGGCTGTATTTCAAATATAGAGAATGGCGTATCATTCTAAATGTGTCGCTGTCATTCTGACATTGTGCTCATTTACATCTGATCCCAAGTTCCACTACTACCAGTGCACATTTCAATGCTAACAAACAGACTCGAACTATCGAACTAACAGCAATGTGGATGCGTTTTACAAGCGTCTGTATCAAGAGGAGGAAACACAGCATCTTCCTACAATCCAAGCAGCCTACACAGGATAAAAAAAAAGTTCACTGTTAGCAGTTTTAATGTAGCAAATGCCGGGTAGGTGAGAAAAAGAAACATCTCCAGGCAACGCCAGGTGAGTGAAAAATAACAGCTCTAACCCAAGATGTTGTTCTTAAGAAGAATAAAGACTATACAGCTGTACAAAAACAATAAGTGAAACAAAATCCACCCTTTACTTCAAGGCAACTAATCTAGTTTGTTAATGCTAGCTACGTTTAAATGGTGCATAAACATTAGAGATGGGGGGGGGGGGATCGATTCAGTGATGTACAGTGATTCTTTCGTGTGGCAATTCATGTATCGCCAGAACGGAATTTCAAAAATTCATTCTTAATTTATACGTTCGCATTTGTGGTGGTGAAATGTTGCAGTTCCTGTATAATCCTACAGGTGGTGCACTCTAAACTATTCACACACTGGCACGCAGCACAGCATACTGGGTGTTTAGAATTGTAACAAAATAAGGGGGGAAAAATTTACATACTTTCTGCATATTTATAAAATCGTGATACTTATAGAATTGTAATATAAATCGAGGTATCATGATGATATCGTATCAAGAGGTCCCTGAGGATGTCCACGGAAACATAAAGTCCAATTATGTTCGTCATTGGTGAAGTTGATTACTCAATCTGAAAATAGTACGGTAAGCTAGTTTTTTCCTTCTGTACTGTAGAGCACATTCAGCAGTGGGTTTGGTAATTTTTTCTATAGCAATTACAGCGGTACCAGAGCATACGGATTTAATCCGTTCCAGGGGCGATAGGAAATGATGTAAATGGAGATAAACAGTTCCGGCCACCTAAAAATATTTCCAATATTACCAAAACATTTAGAAAAGACATGTAAATGAAGTAAAATCTGAAACATTAAACCTCAAATAACCTTAATTTATGATTCCTCTTGGCACCGGCTACTTTAAAAATTAAACTGAAAGCGGCTCCCTTTTCTTCTTGCTACCATTCTTGGGACCCATGGTGCTGTGTCTTTTACAAAAAACCCAAAAAACCCACAAAAAAACAAACATGTAAACTCGCTTCGCTTTGCTTTACACTGACGCAACAAGTTTTAAACGGCTCCCGGATGTACGCGCAACTTAGCCAGCGTTTCGAAAATGCTTCATATTCTGATGCAAACTTATTGCTAAATTCTTATTCTTAGGGTGAAAATTCTTAAGGTGTGGCATTCATATGCCTAGGTTATCACAATATATGTTTTCACATGCCACACGCATGCTAGCCTGACGCCCAACAACCCTCCTTTCTTATCCCGCCTTTGGGACCGGCAACAGCATAGTGATTTTGTAAGGCCGTAGGTTTAAAGACTTTCCCGGGGGCCCAACACTGATAACTCGGGGTTGACTAATTAGCAGCCTACAGCCACAACCGTGAATCAACCGAATCTCCTTGGAAAAAAATCTCCCACAGGTGTCCCATCAGGTTGAGGTGTCATGACTGTGAAGTCCACAGGATACTATCAACTATGGCAAACCATATCTTGTTTACCCCACCAGGATTGATGGTAAAGGTGATTTCCAGTCAGATTTCCAGTGTTTGGGTCCCAGCTACAGTAGTTCCTCCCAATCACAGGATGATATTGGGCTCAGTGGAACTCCAGCCAGCTGTGTATGTGCAATGCGTAGGGGAAGAGTGATGCCTGAAGGAGAATGAAAGCTGGTTCACAACATATGCAGAGAATCACCAGTCTCCTCTGGGAATTGCATGAGGTTTCTGATGTAATGTGCATTGAATCTCACCTGCAAAACTGCTGGCTACCAGAAGCAAGCCAAGAGATTACTTCATCCTGATCCATTTAACTATAAGAGATTTCACAAATGGTGCAACTGGAGTTTTCCAGTAATATTTTAGGTAGGTATTTACAGCATTAGCACAGCCCTAATATAAAGTGATGGGATCATTACTGTACATGAGCAACTGCTGTCCTTGAAACTAGAAAACTGCAATGTGCATTGATCGATTCAGAATCAATGGGAACCTAATCAACCAGGATGTAGTCAAGCAAACAAACATCTGCTTAGAACATCAACTATTTAAGTCTGCTACTCACATTAGTTGGGTGCTTCTCCTAATCACTTGATGTTCTTTCTTGGGATTCATTATTATCCTATGATCCACAGTGAGGCTATACCTTCGCTAGTCATCCAGCCACCGTAAAAGGATGCAGCACTCAGTTTCTCGTGGATATCCTAGATAAAACTCAGCAAAAAGGAATTCCTGGAAAGTTCAACTTCAAGTTTTGCAAAGAACTGGATAAGAAAATGCCTTAATATGCCTCCTGCATATCAAGATTTGTCTAGGGTGAAGCAAATTGGTGCAACTGCTGCCTTACAGTCTTTAGGAGTATGTAGTTAATTATTCACCAAGTGCTTCATGCTTGGAAAAGTACAGTAAGCGCTACCTGATTTTCAGGCAATGCAGCAACACATGAAAAACAGCACTTGATTTCCCTAGTAGTCGTATGCTTTTTAGGTTGTTGTCCTTTTTTTCCATCCCACACTGACTGAAGTTGCCAATATTCCGGAAAATTAAATAAATTAGCATTACACATGACCCTTAGGACCTAGCACTTAAAATAAGGTAAAAGGACAGACATTTGCAGTACTTCAACATTAATTTGCATTCAAAAATAGAACTGTTACTAACATCTCTGAGCACTACGCAAATTCATTTTCCCAGTGGTTGTTAACAAAATCCTTAGACATATGCTAAATTGGTGGATGGAACATTACATAGAGAACATATTAAACTAATAAACGTCAAAAGAAATACTTGTCTCCTGTGTGTATGTGTGTGTGTGCTACATGCTCCAGTACCTTATGTAAGACAGTCTGTATGCCAAGCTAAAAGTGTGAGTGCTACAAACCCACCATCTACTGTGTTTTCTTTGATGTATTCTCTGCTCTCAAGCTGTGTATATTGATAAGGGGAAATTAAAAGCGGCAATTAACTGGCCACGACTCCATACTTTCAATGAGTTCCAATGTCCCGGGGTTTGCTAACGATTGATACCACTTGATAAGAGGGTTCATTTCAGAGCCGTAATGCTATCGTTACTGTCTAAAGAAGAACCACTGTTTCATGCTACCATGATCTGTCCTTGCCATTCTTTCTCAGTGCCATGAAAGATATTAGGAATAACAGCCTTTTACAAAACACAATAAAATAAAAGAGCAGCCCTGGACGAGTGGCTCACAATCAGACAGTTAGAATATGGAAGAGTTCCCAAAAGCATTAATTCTTAACAGAAATGATGGCCATTATTTATTCTTCATGCTTTTTAAATTCTGACTTACCTACAGACCAGGTTCAAAAGATGCCAAAGTAGATGCCCTGTCCTGCCAGTATGAGCATTACCCAACTACGCAGCGACTTTCTATCCAGTACAGAACCCGAGCCTACTTTACTTGATGTGGTTCTCTCTTGGCCAACATCTGTATTACTGACACAGTAACCGGCACTCTCTCATTCTCTATACCGCTTATCCTGTACAGGGTTACTGGAGGTCTGGAGCCAATCCTAGGGGACTCAGTATACTAGGCAAGGTACACTTTGGACTGGGTGCCAATCTATCACAAACGCTCATTCACATAATTTGGAAACGCCAATTAGTCTAACCTGCATGTCTTTGAACTGTTGGAGGAGTACCAGAAGGAAATCCTCCAAGCATGGGGAGAATATGCGAACCCTTGACTCTGGAGATGCGAGCCCACAGTGCTAAGCATTACACCACTGTGCCACTTGACACAGCAACCCATTAGGCAGGAATCCCATCATTCAGAAATATTCTGGACAGTACCCCTTCCAGACCACAGGCCTGAATCTTAAGGGTGCTGGTTTTAGGAACAACTAGTTGGAGGGCATTCAGTCATCAACTACAATGCCACACTCAGCAACAAGAGGTATCAAAAGTTTCTAAACTATATACTATAGTTATTAATGGTTTGTTTGTTTGTTCATTTATTCAGTCATCTTCAGTGGCTGCATTATCTTGGTCAGGGTTGTGGTGGATTAACAGACTAAACAGGAAACAGTGGCTGTGAGACTAGAATATACCCTGGGTGGGACACCAGTTAATTGTAGGGACCCATCCAGACATACTCAATCCAAACCACCCTGACCACACTCAATCCGACTAACAGCAGGTTTCTGGAGGGTAAGAGGAAACCCGTAGGAACCTAAGGAGGAAGTTAAGTTGGACGAAGGTGGATATGAACAACTCCACAGAAACAGTTACTCTAGCAAAGGATCCCAATTCATTTCCAAGTATTTTCTATTACTCTAGTTAATTCTCTCCGTCTCTCCGCACTGCATTTGTGCATTTGGAATACTCTTGTACCTTTTTGGTTTCAACTTAGTATAACCTACACTGTGATCTAATGACTGTAAATCACTTATCAGATGCTTAACCTTTTGTGTATTCAATAAACTCCACTCCGACTCTGCTTAGCCTTTTTTTGTGTTCACAACTGAGACAGACATTAATGCAGTATGACCTGTAATATTTGATCCTAAATCTATTCATCTATTCGCAGTGATATTCTATTTAAAAAAAATCATATATATTACTAATAAATTCTATTAAATAACAGAGGCAAATCCAGGCAAAATAGATAAAGAATAAAAAACCAAGATGAGCAACGTCCATTTGTTTCGTAAAGGATACTTGAGTAAAACTTGAAGACGCTGGCTAAAACAGGATAATTTGTCGAGCTTGGCAATAAACAGCCTTAATTTAATAAGAACTAGGCTGTAGACTGAATGTATTACCCATTAAAATAAAAGGACTAGGTCCTTCCCCTTTGATGAGGTATAGACTACTCTATGTTTCTAAATTTATTTCAAGTTGAAGTGCTTTCATTAATATAACAAAAGAAGAGCTACATCCATCAATCTGGATTCAGCGAGGTTGGTTAAGTAGCAATACTGCAAAGGGAACAAGGCTTTTATTGAAATAAATCTTTTGAGTAGCCTGGATGCAGAAGATACTCAGGTCCTGAGGTTTTACATGTATCTCATGAGCACAAGCACTAACAAAAAGGGTAGCATCATGAAGGCCGAATTTAGCAGAATACTGCATAATCAGATCAGTTTTTTAAATGATGCACACAGAATGCCCAAAAGCTAAAACAATATGCCCCCAAATAATTTCTGAAAACAATTCATTATTTGAGATTTGAGAATTTAAAAAGCATGGCACTGGCATTAAGGCCAAACAACTTTATTTTGGTCTCATCTGTCCATAACACATATTGGTTCGTCCATGTTCTTTTTAGACAGAAGAGGCTTTGTTCCGACAACCCTTCCAAACAAACTGTACTTGTTTAGTCTTCTTCTAATTGTGCTGTCATTGACTTTGACATTTAACATGCTCAGTGAGGCCTTTAAGATCTGAGATGTAGCTCTGTATTACTCCAAGCATTGCACGAGCATCTGACCCTTGGGTGAAGGTGTGGGACGTCCACTCCCGAGAAGATTGGCAACTGTCTTGAATGGTTTCCACTGGTGAATAATTCTGAACATTCTCACTGTATACCGCTGAACTGAAAATTGTTTGGAAATGGTTTTACATCCTTTTCCAGATTGATGACCAGCAACAATTGTTTTTCTAAGTCCACTGCTTATGTCTTAACACACACCTGAATGCTCTCGATCAGCAAACTGCCAAAACTTCTGCTTTCATAGAGGTCTATTAACAAGAACAAGGTCTAATGATTAGCACCATCTGGCTGCAACTTATTTTAAACGAATCCTATGGAAGCAGTACTGGATCCTATGGAAGTTTTTTCTTTTTGGTTTTCTTTAAATTTAAGTATACATCAGCGCTACAGAGATTCGAGTTCAGTCCCATGCGGATTTGTAGGTGAAGTGGTATGACGATGCTGCACTCTGTAATGTTTGCTGGTGATATAAACCATTTTTGTTTGTACAAATCATTCTTTAAATAATAAA
>JAOVVA010000019.1:17725373-17746092 GCA_028565275.1 Leiocassis micropogon
GTGCAAAGTTGCTGAATATTGGCAGGAACTGGAACACGCTGTCGTATACGCCGATCCAGAACATCCCAAACATGCTCGATGGGTGACATGTCCGGTGAGTATGCTGGCCATGCAAGAACCAGGATGTCATAAAAGATGTCATAAACATTGAAAATGCTGTCTCACTTGAGTTGTTGTTAGTTTAAATGTCACGGCTCGTACAAAGTGATCATTTTCTTCCATGCCGGTTTTCTGCTCCACGCCCCAGTCCAGGTGTCACAAGATGCGAGTATTTGCAAAAGATTTAAGTTGTTTCTATTTTCTGCAAAAGCTGGAATATACTTTTAAGGAAATGGTTTTTAAGTTTGGCTAAATCATTTTTAAAAAGTTTAAATTTTATGTGTTTGTAGGTTCATTTAAATTAATTTGTAAAAGTTTAAATTCCATGTGTTTAAAAATTATTTATGCAAAAAAAATAAAAATAAACACGCTACCCAGACTCCAATATGATTTACATTCGATGTGAGGACTGAGGAGCACTTCTCATTTTTTTCAGTGCCAGTTTATTTTAAAGAGGTTAATGATCACTGGGTTGCAGTTTATTTCAGCATAGGTTACTACATTTCCACTTTTTATCTTTAAATGGTTATGATTTGTCCACCTCATGTCCACCCGGACGCTCGTACTAAGAAACCCAAGTGTACACGTTAAAAGCTTTGTACGTTATGCGTTAACGTCTGAGCGTCTCTTTGTTTCGTTTGTCCTCCAGATCAGAAGGAGGGTAAGAAGGAGAAGGCAGGCAGGAGTACGCCCGTCAGCACAGGACCTGCGCCGGTTAAAGGTGACGCACCTCACTTACTGATGATTAGTCACTTTTAATCATTGCAGAGACTGATTTCTAATCCACCTCAGGCACCGGTTGAACCGCAGTTCGATAAGTTCATAACGAGTTAAACTAGATTAGAAAATCTCTCACTAATGATTAAGATTGTGTTAGAGTTTTAGAGGTATGTTGTTGTTTTTTTTTTTAAGGTTTTTTTTTTTTCATAACCTAAAGATCACAATATATGCTGGCAATGCTGTTCAGAAATTCCCCCAGTGTACGAGGCCAAAATAGACAGAAAAAAACTAAATCTGAAGGAGGAGAGCGAATAAAGCTGCAGGCGTTAGTAAATGAGATGCATAAGTCCACTTAACAATGTTTTACAATTTATAAAAATGAGCCTCTAAATGGATTTTTTTTTCTCTAAATATCCACGCGAATATGAATCTGAAATTCAGTGAGGGTAAGTGGGGTAAACTGTGACCTACAGTATGATAGTCCTGCAATTTACCCAATACCACAGAAAACCACTCTTCATGGGCGTTTGCATTTCTTCTGGTCCAGAAATAAGCGCCGTGTCTAACTGGAACGCTCGTTTTTATTAAAGTGCCGCGTAAAGTTTCAACAGGAGGAGAAGGCATGCAAATGTTGCCTCTGAACCAGTGAAGACGCTGCCTGTTTAATGGGGACCTATTAGGCAAAATACACTTCTTAGTCAGTTTTAGACGTTCACATGGGTCTCCATTCCATGTTTTTTTTTTTTGTTTGTTTCTTTGTTTTTTTCATTTTTATATTGCCTGGGCCAATTAGATTTCCCTCTGTGACCTTATATAGGAAGATCCCCCTATTTTAGCGGTAGAATGTGTCTCACATGTGTAACTCATTTATATAGACTCCGAAACAGCAGATTTGTACAGTTATTTGTAGATTCGTGGCGCTGCTGTTGTTATATGTTATGGCCCATGTGGTGTTTGCTAAACCTAAGCTAGTGGATAACGTGTGATGTCATCCAGTTATGTTTTTCAAGCAGTTAAAATGCGCATTTGAATTGTCATTTTGTAAATGAAGCGCCCTCTTGTGTACACCTGAGTCAGTAAACAGTGCTGTAATGTGTATATATGTGTGTGTGTGTGTGTGTGTGTGTGTGTGTGTGTGCTTTTCCTGTTTAGCCCCCGAGTCATTCTCGTGGGAAGAGTACCTGACGGAGACGTCATCCACGCCTGCCCCCCCCAGCTGTTTCAGACAGGTGAGAAAACAAATCCGTGGCAAACCGCAAACTGTTTTTTTTTCCTCGCGCACGATCACGGCAGCTGAACACATGGTGATGTTCTCAGAGAGGCTACAACAAACAAAACTGTAAGAGAGTGAGTCAGGTGAATAAGTCCCACTTTAAGTCATTTTATCTGTGGGAGTTGGACATAACGGTCAGAATTCCTTAGAGAAGGGGGGTGGGGGGGGGCGGTCAGTACAAATATATCCAGGTGTGGGACAGATTGCTTAGATGGGACGGTTCGTTTGGACTGGACTGGATTGCTTTGGGGGCAGACAGGATCCGCCTGAATAACTCTAGGAAAGGGAGGGGTTGGTCAGAAGGTACAGACAGGGTTTGGTCGGAGTTCCTTTGGGAACTGATTAGATTGGTCAGAGTTCCTTCCGTTCAGAAGTAGGCGGACCTGGTCGGAAGTATTTTTCGGAGCAGGCAGGATCGGTCGGAATTCTGTCATGAGTGGTTGGCACTGGAATCCGTTTAAAAGCACGAGTATTGGTCAGACTTGCTTAATGAGCATGCAGATTGGTCAGAAAGCGAACAGGCTGGTTTGGATTTCCTTGGGAGCTGACATGATTGTTCAGAATTTCATTTGGAGGTGGACGGAATTGGTCAGAATTCCCTTAGGAGTAGATGAGTTTGGTCAGAATTCTATGAGTATGAGGTTTGTTCGGAATTCCACGAGGAGCATGTAGGCTTGTTCGGAATTCCATGAAGAACATGTAGGGTTGGTCAGATTTCCATGAAGAACATGTTAGGGTTGGTCAGAATTCCACGAGGAGCATGTAGGGTTAGTAAGAATTCCTTTTTGAGCATGCATGGTTGGTCAGATTTTTTAAAATATATTTTTTGCTTAATATTTTCATTGTGAAACAAAGGTTAATGAAACAAAAAAAAGCAAACATTTGTTGGTAAACACAGCGTATTTACCCCCTCCCTCAGTTGAAACTGGCAGGAATACTTCCCCAAGGCACTGCATATACATGTGAATATAAAATCTATTCTTGAATATTTCTCTTTCGCAGTCTCGTATCCCTCCATCAAATGACTTCAAGGCCGGGATGAAGCTGGAGGCTCGCGACCCTCGTAACTCCACCTCCGTCTGCATCGCCACAGTTATGGGCATCACGGGCATCAGGCTCCGCCTGCGCCTGGACGGCAGCGACAACACCAACGACTTCTGGAGACTGGTGGATTCCTCTGATATTCAGCCAATAGGGACGTGTGAGAAGAACGGAGACATGCTGCAGCCCCCGCTGGGTAGAGAAGACACGCCATACTTTTTTTTTTCTCTTTTTTATTTAGAATACCTTGTTTATGGGAGACATCTTTCTTGCTCACTCTCCAGGGTTCAGGATGAACGCCTCGTCATGGCCCATGTTTTTACTGAGGACACTGAATGGGGCAGAAATGGCACCAGGTTCTGCGTTCAAAAAGGTAAATTATTAAGCTACTGTAGCAATATATATGGTTATATAAGAAAACCCCATGGACAGCACTTATACGCTTCTGGAAGAATGGTCAAAAATTCCCATAAACACACTCCTAAACCTTGTGGAAAGCCTTCCCAGAAGAGTTGAAGCTGTCATAGCTACAAAGTGGGCGGGGCCAACATCGTATTAAACCCTATGGATTAAGAATGGGACTCAAGTTGCTCTTGTTACTCAGGTTCACATGCATGTGAAGGCAGGCGAGCGAATACTTTTGGCAACATAGTGTGTATTAGGGCTGTCAGTATTAACGTGTTAACTCGTGTGATTAATCTAGTAATTAATTTATTAATAATTTTTTTTAACACAAATCAATCATATGACCAAATTGACCCTAATGGCTTCCCATAATCACAGTGTGTTTCACTTTCATATCACAAATATTTCCTGCTTTGCTTTTTTTTTAAACAAAATTTGATATCAGAATTGTGTGTGTATCTTTCTGTCAGGAACCTCAGAGGCCCTCTCAGAACAGTTTCAAGCCAGGCATGAAGCTAGAAGCGGTGGACAAGAAGAACCCTTACCTCATCTGCCCCGCCACCATCGGCGAGGTCAGAGGCGAAGAGGTGTTTGTGATGTTCGACGGCTGGAGAGGCGCGTTCGATTACTGGTGCCGATACGACTCCAGAGACATCTTTCCTGTGGGATGGTGCGCGGTGACCAAACACAGCCTTCAGCCGCCCGGGAACAGCAGTGAGTCAAAAGTCTGCTAATCAGCATTCGATTAAGATTACCAATTGTCACTTTGACTTGTGAATGGCCCACGTGTGGTGATGTGTTATGGACGGGTTGGGCTAAAAACGATCAGGCCAGATGTCACTTATGGCAGGTGTTGTTTTCTGGTTCCACAACAATCCAAAATAACCCGTTTAAAGACCGTTTAAAGCCGACTAAGTTGTGCGTATGTCCGGGAGCTGTTTACAACACGTTTGCGTCGATGGAAAGCCAAGCGAAGTGAGTTTACATATTTATTAATTTTTTTTGCTTTTTGTGCAAGATTTAGTGAAGACATAGCACCATGGGTCCCAATATAGCTAGCAAGGACGATAGCAAGAACAAAAGGAAGCCGTTTTCAGTGCCAAGAGGAATCATATGTTTAGATTAAGTAAGGTTTATTGTCTGTCTACTTCATATTTTACTTTATTTGCATGTGCTTTCTAAATGTTTTGATAGTTTTATATGCGAAAATATGATAATAGTGTTGGAAATTGGAAATATTGGTATTGCTGGAACGGATTATCTGCATTTACATTATTTCCTATGGGAAAATGCTTTTCACAATACAAAGTTTCACCCAAAGAACTCGCCTACTAGCTGAGGTTCCGCAACTTGTCAAATTACCTTGGAAATAAAACTTGAAACTCCACCTTCCTGAAAGCTTTCCCACTACAAAGCACCGACACTGGTGACCCCCTTCCATAAACGTTACATAAACATTTGCTTCCAAAAAAAAAAACTGCAATGTTGTTTTTCTTTGTAGCGCATTTTTAACGTTATTATTAGCTTAAGTTTAGATTACTAGCTTTTAAATTATGTAACAATTCAGATATTAGGGTATAAATGACAAATAACAATAAATAGGGGTTAAATAATTAAAGGAATATCAGTATATTGACTATATATAAAAGAATGGACTTCTCAAGACTGTTTAGTTGTGCGCACCATTCAAGCAAAGCTCTTGCAAAACCACTAGGGGGCAGCACAGCTCCATTCACATCAGTAACAATAGCAGGCATTATACAGTGATTTACATAAAGCACAATACATGGCAGGCTAGACGCAGAAGAAATGAGAAACTATGTTCAACCCAGCAGCAGATACACGACCTGTAAGTAAGTAAGTATTATTTAATTTCTAATTCAGCTTTTCTGAAATACCGTTAAATTTTCTTCTCCTACAAGCATATAGGGTGCCATTATTTATGTACACAGTTTTTTGTTAGTGATTTTCTGCATGTCAATCATGTATATAATGCAGTCTTGAAGACACTTACTCATTCTTTATACAGTAAAAAAAAATACAATAAAGGTCACAGCCCTGTTTGTATGGGGTGAGTTTATCAGTGCCATGTCTGTGATAAAAATTTTATTAGGCGACTCCTCAGTGATAAAACTCGTACATCTGGACAGCACTTTCCAGCTCTTACTAACCCCCCCCCCCCCACACATCATGCGTGTTGTCTTTAAGTCCTAATGAACTACAGGTTCCCATGACAACGTACCCTAAGGATGTCATACCCTCATATTTCCTTCTGCCTTTCTGAGCGCGGATTATGACGGATTTGACGTCTCACCTCATCCTAATTCAACTTTAGATACGATTATGTAACATAATGGAAGTTAATTGAGGAAGTAGCTCCATTGAGCTCAGGCAATTAAAAAAAAGCGAGGAGTCTGGCTGAGTTTTCAGCTTTCAGTCATTTCTGTCGCCATGACGACTATGTCAGTGACCTCTCCTCTTTTTTTTTTTTTCATTCAGCGTGTTCATTTCTCCGCCTCTCCACTTAGAAAGAAAATTATTTAATTACACGGGCTAACCTTCCTAAGACGATTATTACGAAGGATTATCATGGTTGTGGTAATTATGGTTGTTTTTGCTGTGCATTTTTTTTTTTTTTTTTTTTTTTTTTTTTAAAGCTTGGCTTTTACCAAATTTTCCAAACAAAGCAGGAGGGGGAAAAAAATCAGTGTTTTCTCTGTCAATCTGTCTTGCCTTTAGAGCGCGTTTAACCGTGTATTTTGATAGTGTGTTCGTGTGTTTAACATGAGCTGAGATATTTATAGAGCGTGTATAATCGCTCAGTCGTTTGTATGTGTGAGGCGCTCTGGCAGAACCAGACGGATGTTGCTGCGGTGAAATTCAGGGGAAGAAGGGGAAAAAAAAAAAAAACCCGCCAAGGTATTTTATCTGCAGCGATCACTTGCCATCACGTCATCATCAAAACACAAAAGAGCGCTTTCTGTACAAACACTTTTTCAAGTCACTTTTGTTTCAGTACCACAATTAAAACAACAAATGTTGGCCATTTTGGATTAAATCCAAAAATATTAAAAGACAAAACAACAGATAAAAAAAAAAAAAAAACCAGGACTAAAATAGAAGGCCCCCTTCTATTCCAAATCCCCCCATCAAAGACAAAAACAAACAAAAAGACTCAAATGTCTGTGAGAATAGATCGTTGTAGTTGAAAATGTTTACACTAGAGGACATTTTTAGCGGATGAAGCAGTAAAAGGTTTAAACGGCCTATAAATCGACATTTAAACCAACACACAGAAACAGAGATGCCTGAATGACTCAGCGATTATTTCCATGCCAGTGTTAGCATGAACTAAAATCCCTGGGGATACAGGGAGACAGAGGCAGACGTGGATGGAGCGTTCAAGTCAAACCTGGACTCGTGATGAAATTTCCGGTGAATGAAGGCGTAAAAGCGACGTGACATTTCCAGAAGACTTTAAGCGCAGTACGGTGATGAGACTCTCAGCTGCGGTAAAGCATTTGAACGGTGCAGACGTTTTAAAGGAGGACGTGTGTCCGGGAATGAATGACGATTCCGACTGAGGTGACTCCTGAACTCCGGGTCCTTTAAAAGACAGACGGATAACTGATCTCCAAGAGTGAAAGACTCATCTGTCTGTAGGAACTGTACACACAATCATTCACCAACACCACTTGCACGTTACAGGAGTTAACTCTCCTGGGAGTTATTGCTACATCGCTGTACAGTCCTGACCTCGAGGAGTTCCTGGGAGGCCGGTGTTTTAGAGGTGAAGCTTTCTACCTGGTATTCAAGCACTAGTGGAACACTGGGATAAGTGCATTAGTGTAGCAGGGGATTATATAGAGAAATAAAGCGAGTTTTTACTCTCATAACTGTGTTCTGTTATTGTGCACAATCAAACGTCCTGGTATTTATATGACGCAGCGTTGATACTGAACTGTTTAACTTTTAATGAACCGAGAGAGACAGAGAGAGAGTGAGTAAAAAGGCTCAGAGGAAGGAAAAAGAGGAACTGCAAATTGGCTTTTTAAGTAAAAATCAAACAGCGAAGTGAAGAGGTAGGGTAAAGTAGGGCTGAAGAGGAGGAAAAGGAGGGGACGAGTGTTTGACAGGATATACGAGTCTCCTCAGTGAGTGTGTGTACAGACGGAGCCGAAGCACCTCACTGCAGCTGTAACTCACATCAAGCACCGTTTTTACGGTCTGCTGCGACTCAGACGGAGAGAGAAACTCCAGGGCTGTTTGGCCTTGACCGGAATTTTGCAGAGAGGAAAAACGCAGGCCTTGAAATATGTTTAAGAACCACTTTTTTTTTCTTTTTTCTTTTTTTTGTTTCGTTGATTAATGGTAAACATGTACATTTCTGCCAGAAATTAATTTACTGTTCTGTTCGATAAAAAAAGATTAGATATGATACCCAGGATCAGTTTTAACCCAAAAGAAGTAAAAATGGTGGCTCAGATACACGGAGAAAGGAAAAAAAAGAAAAAAAAAAAGAATGTTATGTGATCCTTTAACACATTGGAAGGAGACTTCTCTGTTTATTACCTGCCAGATGTTACGCCTCGCTGGTCCATGGCATCACCTAAGATGGTATAAAAAAAGGCAATTTCTTTTTATATATATCCTTTAGGAATACAGGGTGAGAGGAAATGGTGGTATTGCCTCAGTACTAGGGCTGTGGACGAATCCGAATATGGTGTTCGACAAAGCTTAAAAAGTGTTAATGAATATTTTTATTTTTTATTTTAAACGAATATATGTTTTTTTAATCATTCGTTTTCAGGAAGAAAAACAAAACAGCTGGTTTGTGAATGTGGTGTGTATTTGAGGTTTGGAGAAATATCAGATCAAAAATATAAATAACTGATTATAAAGAGGTCAAATAAGAGGGTGTTGTTGCGACTCTATTTTGTCGTGATTAGTTTTTTTTTTCCAGGAACTGGTTTGCGAAAGCAGTTTATCTGTTTTCCCGTTAGACCTGCAACATAAGGCGGAGTTTCTTTTGACCGACAGGAGGCGGTTAATCTACCGTACAGTAGCAGGGTAGTTAGTCAGCGTTAACTCGTTCCCCTGCACACAGTTCAGTCAGCGCTTTATTTGTCCATATTGTTCACACAATGTAGATTAAAACATGTGTTTTTGTCTAATCTCTCAGTCAGAGTTAATTAAGGTTTTTGTGCAGTGTTCTCCGGTTAGGGCGGGTCGCGTTTGATTTTAAAATATGCTTTTCAATAATGTACAGTATATGCTTACGTTGCATGTTTTTTTTTGCATGGTTTTCTGAAAATGTAGGCAAACTGTAATAGCCTAAAATTGGAGCGTTGATATTAACACAAACAGGATCGTCGCTGCAGCTATTTCTACTCTTCTTCGAATGCAAATACAGATCATTTTGCTGCCTCGACAAATATAAATACTAAGGTTTATCTTGGGTGCGTAACGCTGAATTTTGTGAAGATTGTTTAGAGATTTTTTTCTACACTGTCAAATTATTTTTGTTTTATTATTTCATGATTTTTTCCACAAGCAGAACAGAACAGTGAAGGACATTTGAAAACGTCAGTGCATTTCAATGTATATAAAATAGTAACATCAGCTTGATGTCCTTAATATGCATCATAAAGATATAGAGCGGTAAAACTGTATATATTTTGCATGTGTATTATATTAACATTATATAGAGGTGTATAAAAATGACCCGCCACATTGATCCTGGCACGTTTTAGGAATAAGGATTGAAACTCAAAAAAAAAAAAAAGATGATATAAAAAGCCTTAGAGATTATAATAAGTAATATTTCAGTTGTGATGAATGTCAGGTATGATGGTGGTTAAAATACTCGAGGAAGGAAATTTTTCAGAGCGAATGGAAAAATTAAATTGGTTTTGCCTTGGATTTATTATTTTTTTATTATAACCCAAGTCATTTGTATTTTTTTTTTTTTTTTATGAGAATAATCCTGGAAATGATTAAACGCTGAAGATGACCTTTAGTTCGCCGCTGAGCTTTCCCCCTCAGACACGCGCACCTGTACATGTCGCGCGGTACTCGCGGATTTCCCGCCTCCACTCCCTGCCGCCCACGCGCCTCGTTATCATTCCCTCAGATTCCACTACTCGTCTCTCTCTTTCTCTCTGTCTCACACACACACACACACACTCTCTCTCTGTGTCTCTTTCTCTTTTTTTCTCTCTCTGGGCAGAAGGTTGACCAGCAGCTATTACGCGTAATTTATTCCGTCCAGGTGCGACCGGCGTTCCCTTTGTTGTCACGTCCGGTGCGGTTCCGGTTTGAACCTGTTGTTTTTGTTTTGGCGCGCGCCTGTGCGGTGAGTCTCTTCAGCTTTTGTTCTCCGCTCTCTCTCTCTCTCTCTCTCTCTCTCTCTCTCTCTCTCATTCTGTGTGTGTGTGTGTGTGTGTGTGTGTGTCTAAAAGATTTACAGCTGTTCAACCATTAATACCTCTGTCCTAGTGCAGTGCTTTTTTTTTCCTTTTTTTTTTTGTTTGTTTGCTGGAGAAATTCCTAATAAAAAGTGTTATATATCTAATCCAGTAACTGCTTTAAAGAAAACTCCACTCTGAGACACGTTCATTATGTTTATTTATTACATCCTGGTGCAGACCTCTCGGTCAGTGCTGCGTTTTCATGATTCCTGTGAGAATTGTGTTTCGTGTCCTGCTGTGACGTCACATGAGGAGGAGATTGCTCTGGCTCTTTTCGTGTTTAAGACGAGGAAACATTTCAATCCATTTCCGATCTTTTACAGGTATAAAAACGGAACAGCTTCTCTTCTCTGCCACAACTTTTTCAGCGATCTGCTGTAGAAGTCGTGGAGACGTTGGTGCAAATTTTCAAATTTTTCAAGAAGTCCCAGAATGCAATGCAGCGAAAGGACGCAGTTGTATAGAGTTCCAGGCGAGAATCAGCGCAGGTGGTTAGAGATGTACAGTAAGAGATGCCTAGGGCGAGGGCGTCGATGGTGATATTGGCATAAAAAGACTAAAGCATCGCTGCATCACTGTCTTCAGGAAGACACAGAGAGACGAGGGTCTATGCCATATTCGTCCTATCTCGGAAATCGGAATTATGTCAATGTCAATCTACAAAGTTCCCTTGATAGCAACAAGCTAGTCAGCTAATCGTGATGAGCGATGTTTATCTTCTGAAAAGATGGAATGTGTTACAAAGCATTTAGCAAAGGAAAAGATCTGTATGATTGATCCAAAGGTTATACTGGTTTTGTTTGCGTCACTGTTGATTTGATTTGATTTGATTTCGAGAAAGACCCCGCTCCCTGAGGAGGAAATCTGAACTGAGATTGGGTTTTCTTTATATTTCCCGGTTGGAGTTTGTAAAAAATTATGAGCTACGACTTTACATCAAATACATCATGAGTCTCAGGTCGTTGCACAGCATTGTGGGTAATCTAGGAAACAGAAACAAAACTGAACATAGACCAGCGTGTCAAAGAAATCTGGATTCTACTACAATGTGAAGCTAACTACATGGCATTGATCATAATTAGTATTATTAAGGTCATAGTGTAGGAGTGCCCTCGCTGGCGTGTGGAAGGGGGCGGGGTCATCATGGAACAGGCCACGCCCATTAGAAGAGAAAGGTCTTGGTGAAAGCGTTCAGTCAGAAGGACTGCAAGAGCGAATCGGGGTCGAGTCACGCCTGGAAGAATAAATAAGTGCCCCCCCCCCCTTTACAGCATGTCAGAGCCGCTGTGTTGATTCGTTCTCAGTTGTTTGTATACAGTTGAGAGCTGTATTGTATGATTGTAATGCATTCATTGATTAATTAATTTATTATGATTTTATGCAAAATTGACAAAGTTGATTGCTTTGAAGTAAAAAATGTAGTAGAGTTTGGATTAAACTGGAAAAAAGGCATTTGAAATGAAAATGAAAATGTGATCAGGTGGAAAGTTTAACGTTCTAATAGATAAATAAATAAATGAATGATATACTAAAGCTGGGCTGTTAAAAAAAAGCCAAGAAATGTATTTAGTTTTCTAGTTTTTATAAATTATTTATCTTTTCAAATAGTGTTGTTTTAATTGAGCCAATTTTTAAAGGATTTCCTTTTTCTTTTTGTCATACAGCTTTTTCGCTGGTTTTTTTTCCCCCCTTCTGTTTTTTCTTTAGTTTTGCTGCCAGCTTGTTAGAAAACCTTTACACCGTGTGCGCATCGTGGAAAAGTTTATATCATTATATCACCGACCCTTATGGTACAGGGTCATCCAGTGCTACGAATAAAACAACGCGTCAAATCTCCCGCGATGGTCTGACGTGAAAGAATCACGTCAGATCGGTTCCGGGTTAGAGTACCAGGAACTAAGAAGCTTTTATACAAAAACAAGTAAAATGAATATTGTGTAAAATGTAATAAATCTGCAAATAGGTTCATGATTGATTCATCTATCTATTTATTTATTTATATATTTATTTATTAATTATTTATAAGAGCCCTGCTGCATTAAACCACACAGAGCTAGTTAAGCAGTTTCTTTTTTATTTATTTATTTTTTTTCAAATGAACTTGTATGACAGTGAGTTTGTTTATTGCATTGTTTAGAAGTGTAGAGTTTTGTCTCCAGAACAAGTGTCCCGGCGCTTAAAGAGCGTCTGAACTGATTCCTAATTCAGTTCTCTTTTATGTTTTATGTCGTCCCTTTTTAAGCTTTTCATTCGACTCCCCCATCTTGATTTAAAATTTTTTAAAGGTATTCATTCATTATTGCGGCTCGAACCGAATTATTATTTTTTTCCCTCCAGCATGTTAATTTATTTCTCCCTCTCTCAGTCTGCCTTGTGTGTGTGTGTGTGTGTGTGTGTGTTTTTTTCTTTTCCCTTTTTCTTCACCCCATCTTTTATCCCTTTCTCTGGTCTTGCCTTCATCATTTTCAAATTATTTTGTTTGTTTCATTACACGCACTCACTCACTCACACACACACACACACACACACAGACACACACAGGCACACACACACAGACGCAGCTGTCGTGGCCAGGCCACAGATTCACCGCACGGCACACTCAACCGTTTTTTCCCCCCCGCCCCGAGGGAAGAAGGTCATGGGGAAATGAAGCAGCGAGCCGGTGATCATTCCCATATGTCGCCCCAGCAGCACCGAGGGGACTTCGGCGGATCGTTCCTGGCTTTTCCCCTCTTTTTAATCTCGCTCACTCACTCACTCACACTGCCCTCCAATTTAGTCATACGAGGGTTATTTAGGGCGCGCGCACACACACACACACACACACACACACACATACTTAAGCACATGCCCACACACAAAACTAGCCAACTTTACTGGCTTGTCAGTGTTCTTTTGTCCGTGCAGTGTTTAGCATATTGTGACCTTTATGGCGATGCATTCACGCTTTATTTTTCACTCATGAAGGAAAAGAGGCTTCGCTCCGGCGCTTCCATCCTCACCCTGTTTCCATCCTCCGTTCAGTATTTGTCTTCATTAGTTTCCAGTTCGGTTTCCAACGATTTCTTTGTGACGCAGTCAAACAAACCGGGTGTTTGATTCGGATGTTATTTCTCATAATTTATTCTTATAATTAATTTAAAGCATTGAAACGAGAGCTTTGTCACGTCGCCCACCCCGGCCGCGGAGTTCACGTCTCCCAGTGTAAAGCGGACGTGAATCAGTGCGCGTTTCATGTGAACCCGGCTAGCGATGAAACGAACGAGACGAAATAAGCAACAGCTTCGACTGATCACGTCCGACATGATAATTATTAAAGGATGTTGTGGCGGCCACAAACTCTTCCCCACAGAATGTGCATGCTCAGCTCGCATTCTACATAACCGCTAATGAGAGACAAATCTCCGCTTGTTGTGGTGTACTTGGACAAGCTGGGTTCCTGGGGAATAATTGCTGTAACTAAATGACTGAAATCCAGCTTGCGCGTGACACGCTGCGAGACCGATCCCCGAGTCGAACCCTACGCCGCCTTTAAGAGTCGAACAGAACACGTCGCGCATCCTAACCCGATTTCCATTCTTTGCAGTCACCCTGACGAAGCCGCTGTCCGCACCTTCGTCGTCCGCCTCGTCCTCCTTTTCGTCCTCGCCGTCCAAGCAGACGCGGCGCTCCATGCAGTCTTCATACCGCTTGCCCACGCCGCTGCCCCCGCTGCCCGTGCGGAAGGGCGTGAGGGGCCGCCGACCCAAAAGCGAGACCATCGCACTGCTCAAGGCGCTGGCGGCGTCGTCGGGCGCTCAGAGTCCAGGGGCTCAGATGAGTGTCCCGTCTCCCGAATCCGCCCCGCAGCTCATCCCACGCCCTTACAAGAAGAGAGGACCCAAACCTGGCAGCAAGGTGCGTATGTGTAACAAACGTTACAGGAGAATTTTTATCAGTGTTTTATCTTGCAGTGTTTTTATTCTTCTTTACACCAAAGTTGTTTGTCAAAGATTTTGTATCAAAGACTGCACATTTTTTATATGCAGTTGTTGTAAGCAGTTTTTTTTTTTTTGTTTCTGTTTAAACAAGCTGTTATCACTTATGTTCTAGCAGATGTAGTCAAAATAGTCAAGATAGAAAAACACAACGTGCCATACTATCTATAGACCTTTTGCATGCAACGTCACGACACCCGTCCACCATAGACCTGCCCACTTCTGGACAGCGAAAGCGAACAGATGTTAGTGCCAAAACCCATGTTTAAACTCATTCTTTTAGCAAGAAATCACATCTGATAATGTTACGTCATGTAAAACACACAACTGTGTCTCCTTAGTAATCACTTCTAAGTCGTTTCTAATCGACTCCGAACCGCCCGAGTTGTTCCGGCTGAATCCCAAATCCTCTCTAACCCCTGATTAAGGGCACTTCTTGGTTTGTACGCTCTAATCATTACGCTATTTGGGATTCAACCACAGAACAGTTCATTAGAAGGCCTGGAATGTCGGTATTAGTTAACATTTGTTGCGCGTCATTTCATAAACGTAAAGCTAATAAACGCCACCAAATCCAGGAGGACTCGCGTATTTGTACACCGTCTGAGGTAATCACTTCCTTATTACCTTCTTCATCCATTTTCACCTTTCTCTTTTGAATAAGTTACAGAGTCCACCACATCGTACTGCATATGAAAATAATATTTGGCAGAATGGAAACTGCCAGTTGCTGTGTCACTGTTTTATCTGTGGGCCAAAAGCATCAGGCATTCATCAGCAGTGTTGAGGGACGATACTTTTTAAAGTAACTTATTACATTACAAAATTCCTGTCATTAAAAAGTAATCAGTTACATTACAGCGTTACTTTCTGATAAAAGTAACTAGTTCGAGTACTTTTCCATTGCAGAAAATCTGTTAACTACTAATACCCCTATGTAAATGAAAATACACAGCAACCTAAAGTCGGTTAGGTGTGATTGACATCATGGCCGTCACGTGTCTGCAAAAGGTCGATGGAGAAACTGTCCGTGTTGGAAAACTTACCAACAATTGGAATCTTCTGTTTCCTTATGAAATAACCACCATATATACGGAACGCGCCAAAATATACAGTACTAAAATGAAAAGACGAGCAATATCACCTTGTGGTCATCTGTAAGTTTATTTCTTTGGATCACACACACACTATTAGCATGTTGATTCACCACGGTATAGTAAGTGTTAGAAGTGGTGCATACCGTATTTATATTGTGGCGTGATGCCCATACTGTTGTTTTGTAAATTGATCACCTAAAGAGGATGTACTCAGCCATATATAAGCATATACTGTGTGTGTGTGTCTGTGTGTGTGTGTGTGTGTGTGTGTGTGTGTGTGTGTTCAGAGGAAACCCAAGCTCCTGCAGAGCTCCATGTCAGCACCAGCAGGTTCAGACTCTAGACTGATGTCGTCTCAGTTGTCCAGGGACGGCCTGTCTCCTCTGAGCTCTCCATCCTCCGTGATGTCCACAGGTAAACACACAGCCGGCTCAGTTAAACCAACCCTATCTCTCTCTCTCTCTCTCTCTCTCTCTCTTTTATTAAAATACTAATTCGGCACAAAATTACACAGGCGGTGACATACAGTTTGCTTTCGGGGAAAAAAAAAAAAAAGTAGTGGAATTCATAACTGTAAACAGAGCGAGGAATAAAAGCACTTTAAAACACTAACCTCAGACAGAACGGTGTGATGCATTTCCATACTGAAGTTGATTATTTTCTAATAAAAGCGCAGCAGTGTGTTAATCCTCTTACTCCACACAAAGGAGTTTATTTAGGACCCGGCAACATGGCATGTCGCTGTACGCTTTTCTTTTTTCTATGTTTTTTTTTTTGTTTTTGTTTTTTTACCATCCCCAGCTCTTCACTTCTGTCTTTTCCGCCGTGTCTCCCCAGTGTGCGTGTACGTGAATAAGCACGGGAACTGCGGCCCTCACCTGGACCGTAAGCAGGTGCAGCGGCTGCCGGATCACTTCGGACCCGAGGCAGTGAACCTGGTGCTTCAGCAGACGGTGCAGGCGTGTCTGGACTGCGCCTATCAGCCCAAAGTGCTTCTGGGATGCCTGCAGAGTCAGCCGGACGGTGGAGAAGTGGTGCGAGGTAACTCTCCGGGCTTTTATTCAACCCCTTTTTTATTATATTATTAAACCTCAGTTCCTGTACCGAACCTGATACGAGGGGAAGGAACCGTCACGTGACGCTAGCCCGGTCCGTCATGCATTTACATTTAAAGATGTTTTTTTATGAATAAATTAAATTAGAGTTTGAGCAGTAGGTGTGTGTTCTTAGGGTTCTTCATCACGAGGAAGAGAAACGTGAGGTAAATTTTCAGAGCATGGTTACTTTTCAGGATCCCGAGCTGCGCTGCTTGCGAAAGCTTTAATCATGGAGACACGATGCGTACTGAGACCAAATCTACGAGCCGGTTTCATATCTCATAGCGATATCTGAGGCTAAATCTAACTACAGCGCCGTAATCGTATTGAAGAGTGTGATGAATTTACAGGACCTACATGGCCTGGCCACATCTTATTTAACAGAGCTCGTAATACCTCGTAACCCTGGCAGAGCGCTCCGATCATCTGGTCAGCTTCTTTCGGAAGTGCCAAGATCCAGATGCAAACAGTTGGGCAATCGGACGTTTGCTGTAGCGGCTCCCGAACTATGGAATTTGTTAGCACTTAAAATTCGATCTGTTATGGATCTTTTAAATCCTAATTAAAAACGCACTTATTTACACTAGCTCTTAGTTTATAACAGTCAGACGATACGTTTCTTTTATTTATAATAACATTCTGTTGTTATTTTCTTAATGTCCACCCCCCCGATTTTTCTCCCTAATTTGGGCGTATTCAATTCCTCCCCGTCACTAGGGGGCTCCCACATTAAGGCTGCTACTACTACCACTCAGTCGTTAAGGTTGAAGACTATCACGCGTTTCCTCCGAACCACGTGACGCCAGCCACGCACAACAGCGCTATCCGCTCCTTTTGCTTGTGTGAGCTCACAGACACCCCTGATTGGCTGTAGAGTCGTAATTAATGTGAGAGAGCTCGGCCAATCAGCTCTCTCTAGATCTCCAGCTGCGAGAGGTAACAGCATCACCCGGGAATCGAACTCGGGATCTCCGGATGATAGTGCGAGCACTTTGCCACTGCGCCATTCGGAGGCCTTCTCAGTGTTTTCTACGTTGATCTATATTCTTTATATTATTATTCTTTATTCTCTTCTAGGCAGTTTCCTGATTTTGTGTTTATTTTTATTTAAAAAGCTTGTGTTGATTTCATATTTTTCTTATTTATCTTGTTGTTTGTCTTATTTTATTTGTTTCCGTAAAGCACGTCTGGTCAACTTGAAGTTGTTAACAATTTCTATATAAATAAATGATTGATTGATCGATTGATTTCAAGCGGTCGTGTCTCGGTTCGTGTTCCAGTGCGGACGGACGGAGGGACGCGGATGGTGAAGCTGCCGTCAGCATCCAGCGCCGCCTTCGTCCTGCGTTTCCTGGAGAAAGTGTGCCGACACCTGCAGTGCGACAACCTGTTCAGCAGCCAGCCGTTCAGTCCTTACAGCAGCTACGACAGGAGCAAGTCAGGTGTGGACACTCACACACACACACTCACACACTCACACACTCTCACACACACATGATAGATCTATTATGTATTACTCTAACCTGGGCTGCCTTTACTCCCTTGCGTGCAGTGAAAGAGGAGATGTCAGAGGCTCCGGCACTAAACCGAGGAGTGAAGCGAATCTCCCGGGACTCTCCGCCTTACTCCGCGCCCCTCTCCCCCAAGATCCTCCACACGGATACACACCCCTCCGAAGGTACTGCATCGAATGTGTGTGTGATACGTGTTACAGAATTCATTTCTTATTGTAGAAGTACAACATAATATAGTAAACTTTCATTCTTTTATGTGTGTGTGTGTGTAGCTGAGACCCTGCCTCCAGATGAAAACGGTTTACTGAAGGAGCAGCGCTTCATGGACTCCGCCTCCAACTCCATGACACCCCGCCCGCAGACGCTACGAAGCACCTCCGAATACCAGTCGCAACCCGGCAGTCCGTATTACCACGGCAACGGCCCTCCCTTGCGCCGCCACGCCTCCAACCCTCCCACACGCGCGCACAGAAGAGTAGAAGGTGTGTGTCCTAGCATCTGACCAGAATCGACACAATTAATTAACGCCGTGGATGCCTTTTTAGCCACGCCTCCTTCAATAAGCGCAGAGACCACGCCCACTTCTCACATATTTATTTCTTTTTCGTTGCAAATACACAAACATGTCCAGGCTACAAAGTTAAACAGTTAAAATAAGAAAGTCACCCGTAGACCCAAGTGTGTGTGTGTGTGTGTGTGTGTGTGTGTGTGTGTGCGTGTGTGTGTGTGTGTGTGTGTGTAAATATGTTATGCGATTCTGCAGGTAGTCAAACCACTTTCAAATGAAATGCTTCCATGCATGCGGGTTATTTTTTAAATCTCAGCATAAATATGCAGTAGCGTCTCACATACACACACACACACACACACACACACGCACTGACACTTGAAAGGTTCATGCAAGGCAGGAGTGAGTGCATTAGAATAATCTCATTCGCTTTGCTGAAGATGAAACGTCCTCTCAGCCTCTCGGCTCGCGTCCCCTGGAGGAGCCGAGTTTCCCGGAGCGTCGATCTGTCTGTCTGTGTGCGCGTGCGTGTGTGTTGACGCGTTATATTCGTATGTTCTGGTACAAAGTGCTGTAGGAATGGTGGTCTACCCGTCTGTTATTTGTGCTTTAAAGATAAACGCCTAATTGATTAGACACGGTAGTGACATTAAACAAATTCCTCCCAGAGATATATTCTGATGTTCTCTCTCTCTCTGTCTCTCTCTCTCTCTCTCTCTTTAGCTGCCAGCTCCACTACAGGTCCAGATGCAGCAGCAGCAGCAGCAGAGTGCGAGACTCCCAGAATTCCAAGCGGTAGAAGTCCTTCTTCCTGGTCCATAGAGGAAGTGATGCAGTTCGTGCGAGACGCGGACCCGACGGCGTTGGCGCCGCATGCTGAGCTGTTCCGAAAGCATGTACGTCTTCCCTGATCGCTCTCTCTCGCTCTCTCTCTTTCTTCATTCGTCTCTTTCTTTTGTACCCAAAAATTTTTATCCATTTAAATACTAAAGCATTTGCATTCAAATCACGTAAACCACCAGGGAATTAAAATCTCTCAAGCATTGCTTGAATAATATGTTTTAGATGAGTTTTTTTTTGTTTTGTTTGGTTTGGTTTGGTTTGGTTTCCTCCCCCCCTTACATTCAAGCATCGAGTGCGGTCTCTGATGCATCCATAAACTCCAGTTTATCACTTTTATAAAATGATTATACAAGTATATGTGAAAATAAAATAAGATTTGTCAAATAAGCAAAATTTCAAAAGTTAAACTTCTTTCTGATCCACTAAACACATTTTTGGGAGAACTGAGCTGGTATTTAAACAGTGACGAGTGTTCCTGCTGCTTTTAGCTAATGTCATCAGAGAGACACAAAGACAAACAGAGAGCGACAGATAGAAGAAAGACATGCCTGCCGAGCGAGGACATGCGTCATCAGTGTTTAGACTTCACCTGGCAGCGTCCCCCTAAAACAGAGCCGGTCTCTGGACAACATCACGTCTGCATCTTACACACACACACACAAACACACATATTTAATCCTCCCGCTGTCTTTCACACACCAGAACCCTGAGGCTGCATCAGGTTACGCTTCACTCTGCTGTCTTGTTTCTTTATAATGTCTAGTTAAGGACTAGTATCGGAGCACATGCTCTGGTGCAAGATGGTCGCTCGACTCTGTGGCGTCACACGTTGTTATAACCTATGAGTTGGTTACACGTTAGCTACGGAATGGTATGAGGTATTAACAGTGTGCTTACAATAATCACTATGACTACACTATGAGCTGTGGCCGAAGTGTCCATGAGGGTTCTGCGCACTTAAAAAACTGTCCACGATTTACCTGCAAAGTACCTCACACCTCTCACAATTCGGTAGGAATCGTCAAAACTGGTTAAATACTACTTTGATTTATCTTCCGTTAACACTGACCTGGATACGTGTCATAATGGTGTATAGTGGTACATAATGGTACATAATGGTGAATAGTGATATGTAATGGTGTATAGTGGTGCATAATGGTGTACAGTGGTACATAATGGTGTATAGTACGGTCTGATGTGTGTAGTGGTGTGTAATGGTAGAGTAGGATGTCTGTAGTGGTATATAATGTTATATAGTGGTACATAATAGTGTATAGTGGTGAGTAACGATGTTTGATGATGTATAGTAGAGTATCATGTATATAGTAATATAATGGAGTATAGTGGTGAGTAACGATGTTTGATGATGTATAGTAGAGTATCATGTATATAGTAATATAATGGAGTATAGTGGGGAGTAAGGGTGTATAGTACAGTATGATGTGTATGATGTGCATAGTGGTGTATGGTAGTGAGTAATGGTGTATAGTATGGAATGATGTGTATAGTGGTGTATACTTGTGTATGATGTGTATAGTGGTGTATAGTAGGGTATGATGTGTATAGTGGTGTATAGTAGGGTATGATGTGTATAGTGCTGTATAGTAGGGTATGATGTGTATAGTGCTGTATAGTAGGGTATGATGTGTATAGTGGTATATAGTAGGGTATGATG
>JAOVVA010000019.1:17746192-17762764 GCA_028565275.1 Leiocassis micropogon
ATGTGTATAGTGGTGTATAGTAGGGTATGATGTGTATAGTGCTGTATAGTAGGGTATGATGTGTATAGTGGTGTATAGTAGGGTATGATGTGTATAGTGGTATATAGTAGGGTATGATGTGTATAGTGGTGTATAGTAGGGTATGATGTGTATAGTGGTGTATAGTAGGGTATGATGTGTATAGTGGTGTATACTTGTGTATGATGTGTATAGTAGGGTATGATGTGTATAGTGCTGTATAGTAGGGTATGATGTGTATAGTGGTGTATAGTAGAGTATGATCTGTATAGTGGTGTATAGTAGGGTATGATGTGTATAGTAGGGTATGATGTGTATAGTGCTGTATAGTAGGGTATGATGTGTATAGTGGTGTATAGTAGAGTATGATGTGTATATTGGTGTATAGTAGAGTATGATCTGTATAGTGGTGTATAGTAGGGTATGATGTGTATATTGGTGTATAGTAGAGTATGATGTGTATAGTGGTGTAAACATTTGCATGTACATGTAGGCATTTGGCAGACAATCTTATCCAGAGCGACTTACAAAAGTGCTTTGAAGTTTTCGTCTGATGTATTCCGTATACTGGTGTATAGGGGTGTATAACGGGGTATAACGATGGATAATGGTGTACAATGGTGTATAGTGGTTTATAATATTATAATGGTATAAGTGTATAATGGTGTATAATGCTTGTAAACCTCCATGTTTGAATGAGTTCCCAGGTCACATGGGTTGAAATAATGTTCTGCAGTACTATTTTCTCGAGTCACTAATACTCCCTCTCTCTCCCTCTCTCTCTCTCCCCTGTTCTGTGCAGGAGATTGACGGTAAAGCCCTGATGCTTCTGAGGAGCGACATGGTGATGAAGTACATGGGCCTGAAGCTCGGCCCTGCCCTCAAACTCTGCTACCACATCGAGAGACTCAAACAGGGCAAGCAGTGAGAGGATTAAACACACACATAAGCACACATACACACGCATACACACACAGTACAGGATTAAAAGCAGGCTTATATAGGTACAGTACTGGTCAGGTTTACAGTACTCGATTATTGGGTATACTCAGTATTGGGTTGAGCTCAGCAGTACTGAATTAGGTTTAAACAGACTGGATGAAGCACAGCGCCGGACAGAGCTAAACGACACAGAGTCACAGACGAGTGCTGCTTTTCATCCGAACAAGGCAGCAGACAAGACAACAAGGGATGACGGACAACAGACTCACGTCAGGAGTAAACTCTGGGATGGACACAGCAAGAGATCCGGGCAGCAATAAAAACAGACACACACTACCTGCCACTGAGAGAGCGAACGCGAACGCACGTGTGTGTGTGTGAGAGAGAGAGAGAGAGAGTGAAAAGTGATGCAGAATTGAACTCTGTAGATCTGCACATATTACTTATTTTCTCACAAACAGGTCTACTGGCAGTCCTCGTCCACCGCGCAGAGCCACCACCGGAGTGATATTGTTTTACGTCGTTCTCTCTCGGTGTGTGGTTCGGCTACGAGGGTACCAGGCGCAAGCAGCATAGCAGAAAACCCATCTGTCACTTTTTCACATGTTTATGTTCCACTCTGTCTTATAGTCCTGTTTTTTTTTTTTTTTTTGTCTTTTCTTTGTTTCGCTTCAATCCTCAGCCGATTCGGATCTGCAAGAAAGCCGTCTTTTGAAACACCCCCCCTCCCCCTCCCCCCTCCTTAAAGATGTCTGTATTTCGCATCGGTGTGATGTCATAATGTGACGAACACATTTCTTCTCCCTACCTCCTGGCTGCGATAGAGACAGTCCACTCCTGCGAGAAACCAAACAGCACGTCAAATCTCTTTTTTTCTTTTTTTCTTTTTTTTTCCTTCTTCTTAATTATTTTTTATTTTAGTCATACGGTTGCCATGCTGCATGCTTGTATTTATACTTTTCAGTGTCTAGCGTGGGGTAGCCGATCGTAAATCAGCCCCCAGCTCCAACCTCTTACACAGCTTACCAAATCCCAGTATATGTCGTATAAGGCAGAAATCAAATCTATGTATTTTGAAGTAGGAAAACATTGAACTGGATCAGTTGTAAATGATTTGCTTAATATGCATCCGAATGAGTTGTATTTTATTAATAACTGTAAGTCACATTTCCACCTGGGACGGTGGATATAAATGAGTATAATGTTGCTCATGTCATTTGCAAGCTTCCTGAAGTAGTTTTTTTTTTTTTTTTTTGGATGCACGAGGCTGAGTCCGCAATGACATTTTGGTATCAGGTGTTAAGTGAAATCTGTAGTTTCAATCTCCATATATATACATACACAATAGTATATAGTGCAGATATAGTTTTACAGGATGTTTTTATATTGAAAAGAAAAACTTGTGTGCAGATGAGCAGAACTTTCACTCTAGACACCAAACCAATACATTAAAACATCGACTGATCAATACTCACAGATGTCAGGATGTTTTTGTGAAAGCAGCCTGGTGTATCTAAAACTTTTTTTTTTTCTTCCTCCAATGTGTGTGTATCGTCTCCCTTCATGAAATATCCTTAATATAATTTTATCCCTACGTATAAATGTGTGAGTGGCGGTTTGGGAAAACCCACCAGATCCAGCTGTGGATAATTAATTCTGGCCAACGATACAAAAGGGCATAAACATTTGTTGACAGAAATGAGGTGGAAATGTTTTAATGTATGTCTTTTTCTATCTATTTTTAGGATCTTGTTGTAACAAACAATTTCTTTGCCTAAAATTGTCGGAAACCCTTTCCAGGGTGCCAATATTTTTGGTTTGTAAAACTGGTTTCTCTGCTCAGATGAAATAGTGCAGGTTTTTTTTCTGATAGAAAAGCCAGTTCAGTTAGTGGGAAGAGAAACTACTCTTGGTTCCTGTGACTTTCACTTTATGCTGCTTTTATAACTTGCTAATCTTTTTTTTTTTTTTTTTTTGTGAACCTTCAAAACTGTCGAGTAGAACCTTTTTATCGTTTATTCTCTGACATATGGACAATGTTTCTCTCTCTCTTTCTCTGTCTGCCTGCCTGCAAGGATTTCAAATTGTTGCACAGTCATGTACTGTAGAGCCTCATTTATTTAGTTTGTAATCAGTAACAGAACAGACTGGAAACAGGTCACAGATTTCAATTGTTCTGTTATCCAGACATTAAAAACATTCTGATTTTACTCCAGCCTGTGAGAAACATTGCTGTTTGATCACGTGAAGGGTTTTCCCAGGCCGCCACAAAGGAGCGTTACGAGTTGGACTTGTTTTAGGACTTTTTTTTTTTTCCGTTATAATAATCCTTGTTCTGGTAAAATCTTCCTCGTGTCCAAAGATTTGCATGAACATTTCTTTTCTTTTTAAATAATGTATATTCTTATTGCGCAGCTGGGATCATTGAAATCCTGTTTTTTTTGTTTTTTTTTTTCGTTTTTTTTTCCTCTGTCTGGTCCGTTTTTGCAGGTTCACCTCCTGCCGTGTTTCTCACCTCCTCCAACAATGAAGACCACATTTTTTAAGGGATGTGTTTTATATCGAGGTGTCAGAGATGCTTCATGGCTGTGGAATGCTGGTGAAAAAAAAGTAATCCACTCATCAGATTTTTTTTTTTTTTTTTTTTTAGGGCAGCAAAAAAAAAAAGGGATCACAGCGTGACACAGGGTTCATCAGTGTATTATGGGTTTCACCATAAAATGCAGCAGCAGCAGGAATGTACATGTTTTTTTGTAGAAACAGAAATATTTTAAACTGAACATATTGTATATGAAAGTAGAAAATGTGAAGCCCTCGGGATGGACCAGGGCTGCCGTCGTCAAAAGTCTATCTTGTACTGCCTTCGATACTTTATACTGCGCTTTCAACGATGATTTGTCCGTTGCTTTCCTTTTCTGAGATCTCTCAGGTTTTTAGTAGACTTTGTTTGAAATCAGCTTTTGTAATGTAGCATCAGTCCGTTTTCACTGTTTAGCCTCTGCTTTTTCTTCCTTTCTTACTTTCTTTTGTAAATTCCTGTGCCATAGTTAACTAATATTCGCTCTGCTATTTTCAAAAAAAAAAAAAAAAACAAGCAAAAAAATTAATAATAAGAAGAAAGACAACACATTGTGTAGAAGATGCGAAAGAAGCTCAAACACTTGTTCGGATGTGAATAGACATTTTTAATGTTACATTTTTAAAAGTAATGCACCCTTCACGTACACGTTTTTTTCCCCCACATTTTAAATGATACAAATAAGAATAAATAAATAATTTAAAAACATGGCCGTCTTCGATCTTTTTTTTTTTTTTTTTCATTTTTCATTTATATCTTTAACACCTTGCTCCATTATTTACAAAACGTATTAAAAAAGGAACCAAAAAAAAAACTCATGTACAGTCTTTTGAGTAGGAAGGACAGGTTCACATCATAAACTCAGGTTTTTCCCTCACACACTCTCTTACACACGCACACACACGCACACACACACACTCAAGACATACAATAAGAAGGATTCAGTGTTTGTGCAATAGTTGCGTGTTTTCTCCCCAACGTAGGTGCACGCTGATTTCACACGGTACAGATCTACAGCTACTTAACACTGATGAGTTTCAACAGCGTAATAAAATCCCCCAAGAAAGAACATTTTTATATGGTACACTGTATAAAATCACTGTGTCTGATCGTATGAGGAAATCTAATAATCGTTAAATAGTTGTTTAATATCTGGCGGCAATTTTAAGCTACTTCTGTGCTAGAATTAAACTTTAAATAAATTCATATTTTGCAGTGAAGAGAACATTCAGATCAAGGTTATAATACACATCGTTAATTCTTTATTATTATTTTTTTTTTCTGGAAGGCCGTGGATAAGAGATTCAGCTTTGAGCTGCTTTCACGAATAAAAGCACTCCAGCGCTCTGAACATGCCGAAAGACTGAAGGTCAAGCGTTTCTCCTCCCCGCTGCCGTAGAGGAACGAAAACACACTGCGAGGCAGGCGTAATTACCCCATGCTGCGTTCAAGAACCTGGCGTACGACTTCATATAGAGAGAGCCGTTCATTCACGATATTGAATTACAGATTGCGAGTCAAGTTTCGAGAGGAAAAAAATGGCCTCGCTCAGCTTCAAAGTGCGCTTTTTGATGTCATGTCTAGTTAGGAGCTTTTCGGCTCGTTGGGCGTTCCTGTGGCTTCGACTAAATTAGTGTTGTGTGTGAATCCGAGCGGCGCAGACCAAATCCAAGGATCTGCTAAGCCTTTTAAGCTAGCACGGCCTAGTGGAAAAACAATAGCCGAGGCACATGGTCGATTCTGTTTTGGCTGTTTTTTCTTTCTTTTAAGGGTGATTTTTTTTTTTTCTATCCTTCATCTCCCGCCTTCTGGCTGCTTTATTTTTATATCCTTCATTCCTTTCGACTTGTTCAAACATAAATAAAAAGTAACCATGCTTGCGTTAAGGCAGGGTTTCCCAATGCTGCTTTAGACATCAATTCTGTCTTTAGACAGATTAAGGTTTCGCTGATCTCACACACACACACACACACACACACACACACACACTCACATACACCTGACTCAACACATCAACTCATAAATCAAGCCCTTTGCAAGGTTACATTGTGTGTGTTAGAGCAGGAAAGCACTAAAATGTGCAATGCAGTGTATACTGGGAAACAGTGAGGTGGATGTGGATGAAGATTAGCCACTAAGGGTGAATTAACACAGTGAATTTTAGAGCAGCAACGCCCTCCTCATTGTCACCACACACAACTCCAGTAAGAGTACTGACAACCGAAGCACAGTTGGGACAGCACATGACCTACAATGCATGTGCAACCAAACACAAATACGTTGAAATGAACAAATAAAGTGTTCTAAACAGATATAAATACAGATATGATTAGGAGAAGGGACTGAGATCACCAAGTGATCAGGTATGAAGGTGTTGCTGTTACAGTGAGACCTGAGAGGGGGCAAAAATCATATATGTTTTATGTCTTCCGATCAGAAAACTCTGAGAGACTACCTTAAAGTTGTTCCACACACACACACATACACACAAGGCCGGATGCAACGGAGGGGGAGCGCAATATAAAACACAAACAACTTGATTTACTGGTTGTCATCTTCATAGGGGTCTGGTACAACAAAACTAAAAGCTAATGGCGCAATAAGTACGCCTCCAAGTTTTAGAAGTTGCAATAACAAACAAGTTTAGATAATAATACCAGTTAAGCCTGAAATGATGAATGCAGGACTGCGGTTCTGAGGGCTCATAAAATCTTTATAAAAAAGAATAACAAAAAAAAGCCCTTACAAAGATCATTAATAACCCTCTTTAAATTGCATTTACTGTCCTGTGTGCAAGCCCCTGGTGATTATTTTGTTCTAATTGAGATGGGTGGGCTGTGTGTGTGTGTGTCTGTTTGTGTGTTTCCCCACCCCCTCGCTCCCCCTCCCCCCAGAAACAAAGATGAAAACCGCGCTTTGTTGCCACTGACGACCATTTCTGCCGATCGTCAAACTTAATGAAAAAGGGACTTTTCGCTTTGGCAAGTAATTATTAGCTCGCTGTGCTAACCGCTAGCCCTCCCCCTCCCTCCCCCCATTGAAAGCAGATGTTCTGCTTAGCCAATCCACTGATTAATACAGCGATTATCTGTTAACGGGGCAATGCACTGAGGTTGCGCAGTACCCCGGGTGAATCCGGAAATCTGTTCGGACAAAGTTCGTTTTGGAAACGGAAACCTGGGGAATGTCCTGTACTTGTCCATGAACTTACAGTAAACAGCGTTTGTTATGAGGTGGAACAGACAGAGACGATTTTAAATCGGTCACATTGTGTTTGTATGAGGAATACAGAACTGATTTCATTCTGGCAGCTGGCACAGTCTCTAAACTGAGCTTATGCATATTAATGGACGTTTAGATTAGAGAATTCATGAATAATTCATCGGGATGTGTGAGCGAAATCAAAATGCATAGCAGAGGGGCAGATTTGGGGGAAATTAAATGCGGAGAAAGCGAGCGATTTGTTCAGTAGTGTTGGGAGTCTATCATTTTCAGCTCTTTGTGTATTCTATTTCTTGTGGACTCAGCCACTTATACAATCTCTATGATCACTTTATAATGAATGGATCAAATGCCAACCAGGCAAAGCAGAAGCAGACAGCTTTCCCCTAAATATTTCTGGACAGCTTAGACAGTGTCTAAGCCTTGTTTCTGCCAGAATTGCATTTAACATCAACAAACCCTAATTCCTTGCGCTCCCTCTCTCCCAGTTTCTTGATGTCCTCCCTCCCGCCTTCCTTCCTTCCTTCTAGCTTTTGAATGCACTGTATTTCATTCATTCAGCCTCCATCCAACAGGCATCCCTTTGCTTACACCATCAACATCAGAGTGTTTGCTATTTCCTGGGCAGAAAGGCAGCCAGACGCTGCTTCTTTAATGGTAGAATGTGGATCTCCTGGGAGCTGACCTTCTTCAGTTTAATCGCCCGGTTTTTGGGGATTTTTTTAAGTGTGTCATTGGGGTCTCCCCGCTGCTCTCCTTGTGATCTAGGCAGGGCAGCATAAGCCCCTTGACTGGCGTCACACTTAATAGAAAAATTCTTTGTGGAGACGCCTGACAGACCTTTGAGTTTGCCACAAAAGATTGCAGGCATAGCGTCCTTCACGGATACAATAACCTTGGCTGTCTGTGAAGTGCTAACGATTTCAATGTTGCCACTGCTTCCAAGGGCACCGTCATGTACTGTACTGGTGACTGAGCCACTGCTGCCGCTGTCTACCACCCACTTGTGCTGCCGACTAAACTCTAGAGACGCTAAACCACTGAGCAGTTTGGAGTCCAGTTTGGGAGTGCAATCTACCGGTCGCAACACCCCCAGGGCCAAAGCTCCATTACAGACATCCTCTCCAGAGATGCAGGCTCTCTCTCGGTCTGGTGGTGGTGGCCCATAGACACTACATGACTGAATGCATGTCTTTCTATTACTGGTTACTGACAGATCAAGTACACTGTCTTGCTGAACAGGTTGGATGTTCTGTGAAGTGCCACTGTACAGTATTTGAGATTGAGGGGCCCTGACAGACAAGTCTAGCACCTCCCCATCTGTCACCATTGGAGATGAACTAGAGTAAAGAGGTGATTGTTGAATTGCCATGTCCTTGTTGGGCGTCACTACAGGAGGGCAGAAATCATGAGTGGAAGTCTGAGTGCTCTTACTTGACGTGCGTGCATGTTTAGAGGGTTCGCTGTCCACCTTAGTATCCTTACAAGTCGAGACTGGGACTGGAATGGGAATTGGGATTGGAAGTGGGACTGGCAGGGGAATGACAACTGGATACGGGACTAGCAAAGTGGCTGGAGGCACTAGTGGGGCAAGTGGAGAGCTATATGGGTGTGTAAGTGGTGGAGGGGGGAGAAAAGCAGACGAGAAAGGGTCTATCTGTGGGGAAGTCGCTGGGTGGCAAGTGGGAGAGGTATTACCTTGGCTAGGAAAAAGATCTTGTAAGATGCCTGCAAAATTTGGGTTCTGGAGAAGAGTAAGCAGACTGGCGTCTAGGACCGGACCAACACCTTTCTGGTCCAGAGAAGATGGAGGCCCAAGAGTGACTGATGGGTTCTGGCACAATATGTTGTTCTGTAGTGAGAGCGCTGGGCAAGTGGCAGTCTGCTGAAGGAGCTGTGGGTTCAGGTGCTGCAGGACCTGCTGCTCTAAAACCAGGGGTAGGGACAGGGGACCTTGGCTGGTCATCAGGTATGGCGTTGTACCAGCCTGCCCAACTTGAGCAGCTGCTGTACCTGCTAAGATTGGTAGCACAACTGGACTCTCGCCCAAACAGATGGGCTGAAGAACTGTGGTTGCCACTTTAAGAGCAACCCCTCCAGGAGATTCTGTATTGGGGGCAACAACGGGAGCTGTCTGTATAGTCAACAGTGGAGAGACAGACCTCTTCGAGATGGTAGGAGAACTAACATTCCATGTCTCATTGGGGATTACTGGACCGGTCTCGCTCTCAAGTTTGCCAATGTTGTCAACTCCTCCACCTGTGCTATTGCAGACTTCTTGAGGGTTCGCCATCTCTGCTGGGTCCTTGTACGGGTGGTCCATCACCTCCGTTTTTTTTTTTTATTTCAGCCTCCAGGTAGCGTTGGCATAAAACTTCATACCAATATATCCATATTTCAGAGAGAATTCTGGTGACCAACCCTGTAAATTCAGAAGGAAGAAAAAAGGATTAAAAACTGGCATTGATTAATATCAAGCAAGGCAAGATTTTTGGAATTATAAGTTGTTCATTCAAGTTGTCCAAATAAAGGTTTGACAAAACCTTAATCCCAATTAATGGCCAGGAATCAAATCCTCAACCCTGGAGGTGTGAGGCCACGGTGCTAACCATTACGCCACCATGTGACACTTTAATGGGGTGGCAAATATAGGGTCAAATTATTTATCTCTAAATTTTTATCTCTCAATTATTAAAAAGCCAAATTCAACCTTGTGAAACCTTCGATATATAATTAAGTGTAAACAGAGCATTTGGCTCAAACCATAAAAACAGGTTAAAACTAAATGCTTCTATGACGAATTCTTAACTAGACAAAAAATATGTGAAGCCTTAATCTAGTTAGACGGCTCTAATTTGAACATTTGTGCCTTTGCTGCAAAGAGCTGTAAAATTTGTGATATTGCTGCAGCAGAGAGGAAACATGGACACAGGCAGTGTACAACATGAGAGACAAACACACCAAGGGACAGTCTAAACAGATCAGGAATGCATCCATGAACGAAATAGCTTCGATTGCCCAGGAGGAAGAAAAGAGGGAGGAATTTGATGAAATTAACTCGGAGAGCCTCGGTTTATTTGTTTATGAGCCAGACAGTGTGGAGTTTATTACACAAAATGCTGGCAGCACTCTAAAGTAAACCTCCATTTGGCAAGTCTGGAGAGGGAAAGTGTAGAGATGCAGATAGAGAGAAAGAGGAAGAGACAGGGAGGACGAGGGAGAGAAAGAGCATAGATATTATTTTTTTAAAAAGGCAAATCGGAGAGTGATGGAAAGTCATTGGTTGAAAGGTCAAGCTCAGGGCATGAGCTGCTTAACAGGCAAATGTTTCATTACAGCGCTAAGACTTCCTTTGTAAAGCACAGGCTGTACAAATTCAAAGAGCTGTAGTGAACTTACAGTGGACAGGATGAAAATGTACCTGGAAATACAAACTGGTTGGAAACCAGCCTGAAAGGATGTTTGCTTCTAGCTTCACATGAATCAAAGAGGAAGCACGTGTTAGCCTTCTCAGTTTGGTAGCTGTCATGGTGAGAGTTGGCTGGTGTTCGGGAATTGGCAGATGACCAAATTGGTTTGGGGGTGAAGGTACTTGCAAATTTAATTGTTCAATTTCCAAATCATTACATGTGAAGTGAAAACCATATGCTCGTGGAAACAATCTACAGTTTTAAAAAGTATCACCGTCTTTATTTACAGTACATCAGCCTATAGTCGTGTGCGCTTTTCACTGTGCTTGCCGTCTCTCCTCTGAGGTTTGTCTTTAATTTCACATCAATCTTGGTCCTTAAACCGTGCGTGCCGGACAGCAACATGATGTCACCGAGATCTCCGCCTGCTTGTTTAAGACTTTGTAATACAAATACTCGCTTCGAGTGCTTTACCCAGCTCATGAATCTTACTTTAGGGTGCAAAATCTGGGAGACATCCTGCCAAATGGCTAAGACATAAATCCTGAACAAAGAAGAAAAGTCAATAAATTATGATCCATAGTTGGAAAGGCAACAATCTAGACTGCCAGCTTTGTTCAATGATTTATCCTTGTAGATGTTTTATTCCAGCTGGCATCATTGTATTGAGATTAAAATGGTCAGATGGCGGATCTTTCCGCTTGATAAAGCTCATACACATCATCTACTGCTACAATTACTGTTATTCATATACAGTACACCAGCAGATGTCATACATGGCATGGAAAGGGTCCTGAACTGACAGAGAACCCGTATTGGGACCTTGTCTGATTAGTGGTAATAATAATAATAATAATAATAATAATAATAATTAATAATAATAATCATTTCCTCCATTTTTTCCACAGTGCAAGCCAAAGTCTATATCAATTAACTAAAACCCAGTGATTATACTGTGACATAATCTGTTATATGTAAGGGCTTAAACACTTGTAGGCGGGCTGTTAAACGAAAATAATTCACGACAGGGTGATGTGACTTGACTTGAAGTAGATTTTCACCAGCCTGAAGGTGATTCATTTTCTTGTTTGTCACTCTTGAATGTGTAAGTATGTAGTGGGTATAAAAAGTCACCCCCTTTAAAATAATCCCATTTTGTTGTTTTGCAGCCTGAAATGAAGATAGACACATTTTTTTTTAAATCCAGCTGTTTTTACTCAGTACGTCTTTTAACATCCAAGTGAAACCATATACGTAACAACAACATGAAAAAACAATCACTGATTTGAAAAAGTATTTAGTGATTGTTAAAAAAGTATTTTTAACAATCACTGATTTGAAAAAGCCTATTAAAAATGACATGTAGACTCTAGACTTTGCAATATTTGCCCACTCCTCTTTGCAGAACTGCTCAAGTTGAGTTAAATTTGATGGTGACCGTTTGTGGACATTCCACAGATTTCCAATGGGGTTTAAGTCTGGGCTCTGACTAGGTCATGCAAGGACATTCACCTTTTTATCCTTCAACCACTATATGGTGAGTTTTGCTGTGTGTTTTGTTGTCATGTTGGAAGGTAAAGCTCTTCCCATTACTTTCTAGCAGAGGGCAGCAGGTTTACCTTAAGAATTTTGACAGTATTTTCCTCCATCAATTTTCCTTCTATCCTGACAATTGCTCCAGTCCCTGCTGCAGAGAAACCCTACCATACCAGGATATTACCACTTTCATGCCTTTCTGTAGAAAAGGTGTTATTTGGATGGTGAGCTGAATTGGATTTAAGTCAGACATATCATTTGGTTGTTGTGGCCAAATTATTAAATTTTAGTCTCATCTGACCAACTGTGTTTTTGCAAAGCTCAGATGTGACTGCATGTAGCATTTCTTGAAAAGTGGCTTTTCTCTCCCTGCCCTCCCAAAGCCACATTTGTGGATAATTTTTAATATTGTTGTCAAATGCATACAATGCCCACTCCTTGCCATAAATTTCTGCAACTGCTTCAGAGTTGCTGTAGGCCTTTTGGTAGCCTCTCTGACCAGTTTACTCCTGGCTCTTTCACCCAGTTTCGAGCGACGTCCTGATCCAGGGAGGGTCTGTATTGTACACCAAATACCTTCCAATTCCTAATAATAGACTTCACTATGTTTCTAGGCACTGATACAGCCTTAGATTTTTATTTTGTATCCATCTCCTGACTTTATCCCGGTGATCTTTTGACAGTGCTTGCCACCCATAGTTGACTGGGTGCTTCAGTTGCGCTTCCAGTGGCTGAAATGCTCCAGCTTTTCATCATGAGCTGTTAAAAATGACCACAGCTGATCACAGTTGGAAATCAAATGGTTTTGTGTGCCATTGAGAAGGTTTTTTTTTTCTAACATGTTGTTGTTATATCTTTTACTTGAATGATAAAAGTTGCACTGAGTAAATACAGCTGGATAAACTGTGTAACTTTAAACACAATTAAATTTAATGTCCATAAAACATGATAGTTCCCGTTATCACCACTAAACAGTTGTTTCCTCACCAACCTGACTTTTTTTTCTTTTTTATGTGACTGAGAAAAAAACTCTGACAAATGGAGATTCCTTCTAAAACATCTGCTTACAGCAAACTTATCTCTTTATATGGAGCGTTCACCACCAAACAAGCCTCTGTATATGTTGTTACAAAAGGAAAACATTTTTGAGAGCATTAATATAAACCTGTTACGTCTGTCCAATCAAAAGTGAGTATTCAAAATCACTGTGGTAAAAAAAAAAAAAAAAACATAATCATTAATCATCATAATCATTGCGGTGTATTTTCTCCTCCCTTCCAGCCATCTGTTACTTTCATTATGGCATCCTTCCAGACTGTTCAGTATTAGGCAGATCATGCTTAAGCAGACACACACACACACACACACGCACACAATAAACTGTGAAATTTTCTACATTTCCTTCCAAACGTGATCCTGTCAGATGATGTTGAATTAATGCCTGCTCCCATTTTAGACAGAGAAAATGGACCAGATGTAACAATTTAGGAACAATTTTCTGGTCCATCCACAAGACTGTTGTCATGACAACGGCAGGCCAATGAATCCATTTTTCGACGTTGCATGCTGGGACAGCCATTTTGTGCCCCCGACTGCTCCTGTGATGGCGAGGACAGCGGGATGAGGGATGGAGCTCGATAATCTACTCCCGCAATTCAGCTCAAACTAAAACTGCCAATAGATATCAAGCACATCATTTTTCTTTCTTCCTCAGCAAGTTTGTCTATTTACTTCCAAAAATATTTTTATTTTATACTAGCATGCCTCTTTCCATATTCCTCTTCCAAATGTGTCCATTGTCCGTCATCTTCATTGTTTAGTCTTGTCTTGAGCAATCAGCACAAGGTTTTCCTTTAGGATCAATATAGTTTATCTTATCTTAGCTTGATAAATGATTGATAAAAAATGTTTGCTGAAAAAAGGTGAAAAGTGGAAAGAATTTAGTGTTTATAGCTATATATATATATATATATATATATAGAGAGAGAGAGAGAGAGAGTATATATATAAGTAAATATATGCCTAATACAGCCAACATTTTTTAATCTATTTAACTTTCAGAAGGTTTCACCACAAACACAAATTTGCATTTCTATCCTTCTGGAGACGCAAATGTTAATGGCACGAATGTAAACTTTACTTCAGTAATCAACATGAAATTATGCTCTTTTACTTTTTCTTGTAAAAGCAGATTTCTTTTGTATTTAAAAATAAATAAATAAATAAATTGGGAAACTAAATACTTATGGGGACCAGCCAAATGTCCCCATTATGTAAACACGATATTCTTATCTTTTACTAAAATATTTGGGTCTTACCAAGACATATTACATGCTCCAGCACCACCACCAAGACACACAAAAGTAAATTCAAGCACTGGCTTACAACTAAAACCCATGACACCATCATGTTGACCATGCTATTAGTACTACGCAGTTGTAATAACAAACATCCAGCCCTTGTGTGGACACAAAGCGAGTGTGTCAGCATGACAGTTCCTCCACAAAGTTAATAATTACAAACCGGAGACAATAAAACTGGCCTGAGAGCAGCAGTCTCCAGAGCTCCTGCACATCGCCGCAGTGATCCACAGTTGCCCTTTCTGCCCTCCACTGAGCTAATAACGTGCATCATGCTCTGCTGCCCCTTACTACTCTATGCACCACTAAGAGTAGCGTATTGGAAAGCCACTCCCTGTAACACTCGCTCAAAAGGGAGGACTCCGAGGGATGATTGATGAGACGTGTCCTGCTTGTACCTTCATTAGTATCACTTGGACCTTGGAAAGTCCTTCCAAAAAAAAGAAAAGCTAAATAAACAACTCCTCATTGAGGACTTCACCATATCTACAAACATTTTTTTTTTTAATCATTTGTTTATCTGGGGGGGTCGACCATACAAGTCTGTTGTTGCTTGCAGAAAGTTTAATGTAATAACATGAATATGAACGTGTGATGCACCTACTGACCAATCAGGATCGGGACTTCTGAAGCTCTATAGTATACGGGTAGATGGGCAGTTTGTTTCAGTTGTCCACTGAGGATAAATCCAAAGATAGGAAACGCATTATTAAATATAACCTCCATAAAGTCAGTAGGAATCTTATGACTCTTGTAATGCGCCGTGCAATCTCATAGAGGGAATGAATCCAGTCGCCTGGTGGCTGATGGTCCTGCTGAAGCAACAACAAGTTAATTTATTATGATGCGTTATTTGTATATGCGCGAAAATTTGTTTTATGTCTGCAGACATAAAACAGATGCTACCATCAGCACAAGGCTAGACAAAGGCCAGGCCTTACTTAGCACATCGAGAACGTCTTGCAGTTATCCTACAGCTTAAACGTCAGCGTGCTTACACACCTAACCAACGGCTTTCGGATATGTGGGCCAATTTCGTCCCCGATTTGCTTCCAGAGACACCTCTCCTCTTTGAGACCCCGTGAGCAGCGAGTGGCAGGATGGATTTGGCACTGTACGAGTTGGCATCTTATCTGGCCAGTGAATGGTCTATTTGTCTTGAACTCAAGGCCAGAGCTTTGAATCTGCACACTAAAGCTCAACTAAAGCCCAAGGCTGCGAGAGAGAGAGAGAAAGAGAGAGAGAGAGAGAGAGAGAGACTCAAAGATTGCTAGACTAGTAAGGCTAAACATGCACACAATCGCGCACACACTGATGCATGTGCCTTACAGAGGAGCATCTGGCCTGAAAGCAGAGATGGATGAACGCTGAAGCAGAAGGTCAGGGATGGGTGCTGATTTACTCCAGTGTGCTGATAGCTTTGCAAGCTTGCAGTCAAAACATGAGTTCGTTTACGAAGACTGAATGAATGCAAACACGGTGCAGCGATAACCTCGATCACACACGCACACACACACAGGAAGAGTTAATGATTACAGTGACAGCTCAGTTAGCATAAAGGTGGAAGTCTTTCAGGGACTCTGAGAAAAATGCATCGTCATGAAACCGGCCCTCAGCCTCCCTGAGCGGAATGCTAATAAGCAACAGCTTGTTGTCATGCTGACCTTAAAACCGTTCGATGTGACCTCTGTACTGTTCCTGTCTCCAGCCCACACACACACACACACACACACACAGGTCCTAGTGCTGTTTAAGTGTCAGACTGCCTTACTCTAATCCTGACCTGAGAAATCACAGATTTAGCAACCCAGTGCTCGTCTCAGATAAGTGTCTCGAGGCACGATGATGTCATCGATGTCTTTATGACTTTATAAATATTACGATTAATCGGGAGGTGTTGATTCCTTTTCTGCAACAGCACGTCTGATTATAAGTTGAGCTATAATTCAACTCACATGTTAATTATAATTCACTTGCTCAGTGACAGATGTTTAGCATGAACTAACTTTGTTAACAAAACCGTATTTCACAAAGAACAACAGTTGATATTAGAGCTGTGCGATGTGAATGATTATACAATTATGTTCGTCAAACCAGTTGGTAAATTTTTCGACTCTGAATCGATTCACACTAAATTATTTATATACATTTAAAAAAGATCAAATTGTCTAACAATGACGAATTCCCAGAAAAATATACAACGGCTTTAGCATAAAATGCAAGCCACGTGCATCTTCTACTAAAACTTGTATTTTGCAAGAGTATTGCTTATTCTTCTATAGAGTTTTTGGGCAGTTGGTGCAATACCGCCACAGAAGCTTTGGACGAGACGTGACGTGTAAACAAGTTACAAAGACTTGATGTTTATTAGTTTATTACTTTGAGTATTGTTAAAGTGCCCCTATTATGCGTTTTCAAATATGATCTTGCATGCAGTGTGTCATGTAGCTGTATGTGAACATAAACTATCTGCACTATCTGTGACGCTGACAGTGCACGATAAATG
>JAOVVA010000019.1:17788977-17809844 GCA_028565275.1 Leiocassis micropogon
ACCTGAACCCCATAGAGCACGTCTGGGACCAGTTGAAGCAGAGACTGGATGATCGTACCCCACCCCCACGTGACCTGACTGCATGTAGCACTTGTGGAAGAGTGGAACGCATTGCCTCAGAACAACATCATGAGACTGGTGAGGAGCATGAGACGTTGCTGTCAAGCTGTCATTGCGGCAAATGGTGGAAATACCCGCTACTGACATTGTCAATTTTTGTTATTTGGGGCTATCCCTGTTATTGTCTAAATTTTTGGGTTAATAAATATTAAACTAATGAAAATGGTGTTTCCTTTTTATACATTATTAGTAATATCAAAGGGAACTTTTTTCATTCAAATTTAGAGCAAATAAGAAAAGCACTGTTATGTAAATAACAATGTCCCTAACTTATTGTGAGTAGTGTATACATACACACGTGTTGTTTTTTTAGCTTTTTGTACCTGTCTCTTTGTGCCATAAACACCACTGTGACATCATATCAAGCAAAACTATTATATTATAATACAGTCATATATTTGTAACGATTGCAATATTTGATACATCATCCTGTTCTACGCTTGTGTTAACTATTTTTTTTAGAACATACAGTAATGTACAAAAGTCTTGACCCTCCCTCATTCCTTCATATTTTGAAGTGACCTATGAAAAAAAGAAACATCTAACTTAAGGGAAGAATCAGTAAAAAATAAATGCAGATGATGACAGATGAACAAATCAGTATACCACTGATGCTGAATGCTGAGTGGTTGGAACAGACAAGAGTGGAAACGAGGTTGCTGCTGAGGTTGTTACATAAACAACCAATTTTTAAACCGTATCTTTAGGCATTTTGCAGCCTGTCGATGTGAAACATTTGTTCCAATTTCTTTTATTTAATCTGCATCATTTAATTTCATTTAATATGAAGAAATGAAAAAAAAAAAGTCTTTTGCATGGTACTGTATATTCATTGCATGGCCAGCACCTTCCCAGTGCTCTTGTGGCTAAATGAGACAAATACCTACAGCCATAATCCAAAAATCTAGTGGAATGCTTTTACAAAAGAATTTAAGTTTTTATAAAAGAAGAAAGAGGTCAATATCTGCAACGGGATGCTATAAAAGTGCATATGGTCATGTGTGTACCATCTTTTGGCCATGCAGGGTTTGTCTTGCTGTACAGTAGCAGCTTGATAAAAGCAAACATGGTTATTCAGTGCAGTTTGTGGCTGTATGTTTAAACTTGCACCATCCCTTGGTGAAAAATGGTTGGGGTATTTATTTAAAAGAAGAAATGTAAATTGACATTTTGAAGTGTGTTGTCTTACCAGTGGCAGAATATCTTACTCCTGATCAAGCACTGATTGGTGGAGTGTTCATTTAAATTTACATTTAGACACCTTCATTCAGAGCAACAAAAGTGCTTTGAAGTTTCCGGCATTGGACAGATCCTTAGACTGGTTTCTAGGTTACTAAGTACTGTCAAACAAACACTATTGAGAAGGATTTTTTTAGGGTGATTAACACAAATATTGATAGGTCTTTTGACATCGTTTAAAGATTGCCATAGGGGTGTTATTAGAACTGAGAGGTAAGTGGGTGCTGGGCCTTTTTTAGCTTTATAGGCAAGCATCAGTGTTTTGAATTTGATGCGGGCAGCTACAGGAAGCCAGTAAGGGAGAGGAAAATAAGGTGGTGTGGGAGAACTTGCAATGTTTGAAAACAAAAAAATTGTCATTAAACTAAACTAAAAAAAAAAAACATGAGAAATGCTATAGTATGTGTGAATGCACCTTAAATGAATTAAACACAACTGTTTGACATAACTTTAATTTACAAACCCAATATTTAGCTAGACCGTAACCTACGAAAATTGTCTTATAATTACAAATCTTTAAAGCTTCATAAGCTAATTAAAATACTTGAGAATATGAAATGCTTTATAATAATTACATTTTCACTGTACGTGATCAGAAAGTGCCACAGTGGTTGAGCACGTAGTATTGGTGCCTCACAGTCCCAGGGTCCCCTGTTTAATCTTGAGCTCAGGTTACTGTGCCTGTTATCCATGCGGGTTTCCATCAGGTTCTGGAGTTTCCTTGCACCTTTCAAAAACATCCTGGTAGTTGGATTTGTGACAGTAAATTACATGTGAGGGAGTGTGAGAAAGTGTGTGTGTGCTGGAGTGGCATTGTATTCAGGGTGTATTTGTCATGCCTAGTGTTCTCCAAATGCGCTGTGTCCCTGATCAGGACAAAGCAGTTACTAAAGATGAATCAGTGAATGAATAAACAATGTATGAGGACAGAGACAAAAGTAAGAAAATGTGCATTAAGTGAATGAAAAATATAATGTTACACTGTTAAAAAAAAAAAGCCTGTATAACCAAAAACTTTAGGCATACTATGAATTTGTCTTATAAACAACAAATGTTTAGCCTCGATGAATTCTCAATGCATCATACATGTGAACTGAAATGAAACTGCTCTTAGTTTCACTATTAAATATAGCTATGAGTTTTACTGGTGATTTTTTAATGATGCAACTTTTAAGTGATCTCCATTCATATTTTTTTTCCAACTAAGTTTCTTCTGTGCAGTTGACAGTTCAGCACTATTCTTCCAGGTTTTAATAATGTGTTGCACAATTCTTAATCCAATTCCAGTAAATCTTTTCAGTTGTTTTCTTGTTCTAATGCAGGCCACTAGTTTGAAGGCAGTATACCTTATAATATACAAGCTTATATTCAAAACTTCCAAGCTTATATTGTAAAACCTCCACCTCCACTGGACACAAATCAAAACACACAATGAACTCCACACCTTTAGCATCACTATATACAGCTGTTTATTTTCTTAAAACATTTCTTTTTCTACATACAAAGCACAAAATAAAGGTGTAATGGAGCGACTTTCGGGAAATAGGAGAGTCATCAACACAAAATGGACAAGGACAAAATCTTGTAGTATGGCAACACTAGTTGATTCGAGCATGAATATCTTTACAACGTTAAGCCTAGGCCTAGCAGTTTTGAGTCTGCATGGTATTTGACATGAGCTCTATGTGAGTGTTTCAGCTTAATATTGAGTAGCTTGGGATTGTATAAAGACACGAGATGAGATTACATGTGTGCAAGTTAGCTATACAAGCATCAGGAAAAAAACAAACAAAAACATTAACACTTGGCAATGATCTGCATTTCTGCAAAAATGGATCCTAAAATGTGGTTCAAAATCTTCCTCTATTCATAAGAAAGAAAAATAAATTGCATATATAATTTTTAAACAAATAAAAAAAAAACATACCTCATCTAGAATATAAAGTTGTTCAAATAAAAATAGGTCATTGATGGTGATGTATGTGAACCCTTATAGTTTAAAAAATTTTGAGGAACCTTCTAAATTAAATCCTTTTATCAATCCTACCCTGGCTTGGTGAGGTATCTTTGGACACGAATGCCTTCCAGTATCTAATATATTCATATTCAATATAATAGGATTGTTTAAGGTTGTAACTCTTAGATAGATCTTTTAAAGTTTTGCTGTGGAACCTTCTTTTTCGACAACACACAACTTTGATTGATTTGGGCAACCGATTTTTGCCCACAAGTTTAACCATTCCCAAGCATTTGTGGGAACACTTTGCTAAAGATTATCTCACTATTTAAAAATCACCTATGTCGGCAGATTGAAGCTTGAATATTCTTTCGGAATTCTTCTGAGATCCAGAAACACTTGACTTGAAATCGTAGTTAATTTAGAGTTCTGCCTCAGCCTGGCTTGGCTGGAGAACCTTCGTCCAGTTACGAATTTGTAATCTTCATTCACATATTCCATCAATAACCTTGCTTTTTAAAAAAATTAGTTAACCACACATTTTAAAAAACGTTCCTGGAGAAACCAGATAATTCCAACGTGTTCATAAAGTTGTATTTTGGAAAGCTAAGAATGGTCCACTAAAATCCACACCACCCACAACTGGTCCAGGTGGAGCTCAATGGCCAGGCTTTTCCCCACTCAGAGTAATCAGGGAATCCAGGAAACTCTTCACTTTGACATGCTGGTTATATACACTTCAAGAAAAAGGGTACTAAAGTGTATCTTTTCTTGTTGCTTCTGAAGTATCTTTATGGTGTATGCAGTATATGGTAAGGTTGATATAGTTTAATATAATTGGACGTTAAGGACCATACAGAAAAGATACATAGTAATACTACACCGCGTCAGTGACAAGGAAAGGTACAGTTTGATAACTTTTCTTCCAAAAGTGCATAATTTGGGATTTAGAACCCGACTAAATACATGCACAGTTCTAAATCGTGATTTCTTGAATTCCGTACTCTGAGATATTTATACGAAGCTGGACGGTTTCTGTGTGGAAGTAGGCACTCATTTTTACTGTATGTATGTACAGTATGTATTCAGTACATATGCTGATGTAAAATGTTCAGGGGGGGGAAAACCTGACCACTCAGAGCACACCTGTAAATCCAGTGAATCAGTCTCAGACAGAACCGGGTCAGTCTCAGCACAAAACTTGTACTGGTTTGAAAAATCAATGTCCACATTCTCCATAAGACCACATTCTGCAAATGCTACAACAGTGATACAAATACATATATACCGTATATTTATATATAAATGGTTTGATTTTGTCTTTGTATGTTTCCTTTTTAAGCCTGAGTCATAGATTCATGTGAATTCTAAGCACGGTAAGTCTTTCGTATTGCATATCTGACCTTCACTGGATGAACGCATGGTAGTTCTTATTGGCAGCATGAATATGACAAATCCGGTAAGAAGAAGTAGGAAAAAAAATCTAACATTTTTCTACACACTTTGACTATTCTGCTTAAAAATTATCATAAAACACCATGCTCAGCTTTGTACCTGAGAGAATGCACATGCAGCTGTACAATATACAGTGTATGTATCTATGTGTGTATGTGTGTGTGTGTATGTTTGTACGTATGTAAGTATGTACATATGTATATATGTATGTATGTATGTATGTATGTATGTATCAGATAGATCTAATGCACATAGCTTTGAGGAAATATAAGCAGAAAATGTAAAGACCAAAAGTAAGGCAGCTGACTCCAGGACTTAATCTTTCCAAATGTCTGTCTGAGACCAGTGCGTGGATCTGCAGCTTTCCTTCGTGAGCTTTCCCGCCCAAGTTTGGCTTTGGACCGTTGCAGTTTCTTTCAGACTATATTACGGATGCATCGATACCCCTGTTTGTTTGATCTTTCTGTTACTCGCCAATACCGATTGCAAAATCGGTGTCGGTACGAGTCCATCAGGGGGCGTCGTGGAGCAATTAATATTTCTGTTTCCCTGGTTAGCTAGTGGCTGTGGAAAGGACCCATATGCGTTCATGCACTTGGATCGAGTATGGTTGCGGTGCTCGGAATTCCTCGCTTAGAGCAATTCTAGAGTTGTCTGAAGACATTTCTTAGTTCTTTCTCAGTTAGCTTGGATGTAGTGCTAGCAAGGAATTCCTAGTGCTATGAAATGTCCATTATCTATTTACTAACATGACAGCGTACCTGGTATCAGATACTGGTATTGCAGCAAATTTAATGAGAACGAGAATGAGTAAACGTATTAGACTGATGCGCAATACAATCATTGGTATCAATGCATCCCTAGGCGTTACAACACCATAATCTAGACTCAACTAGGCTTACACAACTATAGAATTCTCAGCCTTTTATAGTCCCTCGTTCTAGAACCCTTTAACAGAAGCGCTCTAGAACAATGAGCTGGGAATTCCGTAACTCTAAATTCAGTGGTTCAGTCTTGCTGTGGAGCGCAGGTTTACATGTTTTCAACGTGTTTGGCAGAGCCTTTCGAACCTGGCCTGCACTTCCTCCTGCATTCGAACTTGCCACTTTAACCCTGACACTCTCCCAAATAAGGCTTTGGGTTTTAGGCACACAGAGGTACTGTAACTGAGCTAGCATGTCAATGTCAAAAAGTCCGATCAGATGCAGATTCGATTCGGAAAAGAAAAAAGAAACAAAAAACATAATCATAAAAACACAATTCCAGAGATGGCTAAAAGGAGAGCGCCGTAAACACGAGCATGTTACCGGCAAGACTGCTGATACATGGTGCATACATGTGTGGCATGTGTGGTGTGCTGTATGTGTTTATGTATGTGTGTGTGTGTGTGTGTGAAAACCAACATTTTACGGAGGTAGCAGAAACGGATTAAACCAGTGAGGAAGCCTCCAGGAAGGAGTGCAGCAATGCCATGATGACTGAATGAATCCGTCAAGATGTGAATGAACCATAAATACAATCAGAGAGAGTTTGGTAGAAATGAGGCTTAAAAATGTTTCCTTGTTTTTCTGCTCAACTGCATAACCAAACACAAGGCGATATCTGTCTTACCCTACGTCCACACTAGCAGGTGACAAGTGCTTGTCCTGCGATGTCCATCTGATGAGAAATTGAGCACAAATGACATAACGCACTTTTCTGGCTTAAAAAAAAAAAAATCAGTCTTGTTTAATTTAAATGTTACATGATAGGTTTTGTACCAGTTCCGTTGCCGGATTAGCAGCGCATGCTAAATGGACTAGCTATGTACTCGCCAGTATTTCCTTCCTTGTCTTTGAAATGTCTTAATACACTTTTAATAAGTGTATGACGACACCTTAAGTTCACGTATGGCCGGTTAACTGCATAACAAACGTCAAGCCCATCATATCATTTGGATTTGCCACTTCACCACATTATACCTAATTTGCATAGAATTGAGGGAAAAAAAACAAAAAAACTCAATTGAACCATCGTGCTTTAACCCTGTCCCTAAGACCAAGGCAAGGAAATAAATGGTCGTCTGACGTTTGCTAGCATGAACGTAGGGTTAATATAACAGAATGTGTGATTAGAGAGAAAAACAGACAGACGGAGCAGCATAGCGAAACGATTCAAGCGAGCGCCCGGATCCTTCAACACTTCGAAAATAAGCAGTCCGCAAAGCAGGAACCCCACAGGCGCCGAGCAGAACACAAGACCCGATTAAAGGACGCAGGGCAATCGCAGAAACACGCGAACAGCCTAGCTAGCAAGATTAGCATAGTCGGTTTGGTTGTAAATGCTTCGCCAGTTGGCACTAGAGAAAGCTAATACTGACAGCGAGTAGCGTTCGATGTAGCAAGATGGGTCTCTGAATTCACGCTGAAACCACGCTACACACACAGAAGGTAAGGAAACAGGGATTAGTCAACTGGCAAGAGGTGGATCACCTCCTTGATAATAGGCTTGAGGTAAACAGTCCAGCATTTAAGTTGGAGAGGAATAAATAAGAAAGAGATTAGTGTGTGTGTATGTGTGTGTGTGTGTGTGTGTGTGTGTGTGTGTGCATTCGATTTATTTTAAATAAAAAAACTAAAAAAAAAAACTAATGAAACACAATCATGTACTGAATACACGTGCGGATGGGAGAGGTAGATCATTTTGGTTAAAAACACGGCACCTGTCGGTGTGTCTTCCTTAAACAATCAGCTTTCAGAGTCCTCGTCTCTCTACGTCAAAACGCCAGACGCAACTCAACCAGATTTCCTTCTAGATTTCTCCCAAGAAGTGCAAGGTGGAGCTAGATTCGATTCTCCTCCAGTACAATCCAGCAAAAGGTTTCCCTAACGCCCTCAGCCGAACTGTCCCATTACCTCCTCATCCTAGCCCCACCTTACGCTCAGAAACACCCATTCTTGTTAGCATATGAATGTAGCCAGTGAATTCAGTAATTCCTCTAGCTGATGACTATACAGAAAAGAAGTTCAAAAGATCACCCTTGATTCTAAATGCTCTCTTACACACACACACGCACACACACGCACACACACACACACGCACGCACACACACACACACACACACTGGGCTTTCAATTCAGGTGCTTCATCATAACCTCCTGCAAGCCAAGCTGTTAACACTGTTCTCCCTGAAAGGGAAAAAAAATACCACACAGGCCACTGAAAACAGGATAAGAAGCCTGCAATGTCTGTCTTTTTCGTTCAAGAACGTTTTTTCCCAACGTTCAGGCGTTTCCTACCTCGCTTCAGCTAACTTCAACAAAAATCACTGACTATAACACTTGAGAAATAAGAAAGAGGAAGAAAACCCTTGTGTGCCAGATACATTTGAAATCCTTTCTTAGAATGCCTTCACACTTTTTCTTTTTCTTTTTTTTTTAAAAAACGCCACATTTTAGATAATCCCATAGACGTACAATATTATGCTAAAAATTTGTCATTGTGGAGGAATTTTATTTATTTATTTATTTATTTATTTGTGAGTGCTTTTTTTAATTTCCTGTAAATCTACTGACCAACCAGGTTGCAAGAAAGTGCTGGTGAAAAATAAATCTTGCAAGTCAGCGGATATGATGAGAGGTAAAGGACATCTATTATGCAAAATTCAAAAGTCATACTCAACTGAAAATAACCATTATTCCGAAGTTAGGTAAGGAATAAAATCCGATTACTTTCCCGTAACAATGCATCCCAAAACATTTTTTATCATTTTTTGTATTAAATAAATATAGCAAAGATTTCACTGCTTTTTAAAAAAATATATATTTATAATATACAAATTTTAACATTTAATTTTTGGAAAGTCCACTGGTCAAATTAATTCCTTAATTCATACCAGCTGTATCCAGTTGGCCCTTTTTTATTTCCGCTCTTGTCCTTAATAAGACAAAAATAAGTTAAAAACTGAGCAGCTTGTCATCATGTTAGCAAGAAACCAGAAATCACGAAGATGCCAGAAAGCCAAAGATTTGGCTTTCTGCCGATTTCTTCCAAAATTTAAAAGAATCTGTTTAGTACGCCTTAAATTTGAAATCACTTTTCAATTGGATGAAACTTATTTTGTGTTGGGAAAAAAAAACACAAAGTGTGAAAGCATCCTTATTGAGTTTAGCTGAGGCAACAGCTGAACTCTTCCTTGCTGAAACCATAGCAGACTTAGTCTTAAAAATGTGTGTGTGTGTGTATGTGTAAGTATATATATATATATAGATGAGTGTGTTTTTGTGTGTACTGCTTTGTTTCCCTTGTTAATTTTCTATGAGTTATCCTGACTGTTTGAGAGTTCTGTAAGGCTATAAAGGCAACAACATTGAATCTGAAAAGGTGAGACAGGTTTGTACGGAGAAACAGCAGCCGTTGTGTGTGTGTGTGTGTGTGTGTGTGTGTGTGTGTATATATATATAAATGTGTGTGTGTCCGTTCACAGCGCTGGATGACAAAGCACATGCTTCTTAGTCGTTACAAAGAGTCCGGATTGAAGCTTAATTTACTGTAGGTATCATAAAATGTACACAGTACGTGTGGATTCATTCGGTCCACTAGATGGCGCGGGCGGACGTCCCGCAAAGAGAGTCAGGTGCGTGTCCATCTCCGAAATCCACACCAAAGCTCTGGTTTGTACCTCTCTCTCGCACACACACACACACACATTGTAGCTCCTTTTCAGCTTTTTCATTCTCATGAAGCAGTTTTCCTTTTTTTTAAAAAAAAAAAACACAAAAGAGTTCCAGACAGAGGAGCTGAGAAAAAAAAAAAATCACAGCTTCATCCTGTAGCAGCCAAACACTATCATTCCTCCCATTTCTGTTTATTCCACAGAGCAGTTAAAGCTTCAAAGAGTCTGAGACATGAGGCAGGGGGGATCACGGCAAAGGTACAGGCGTAAGAGGAGGTGTGTGGGTGTAACGGTATATTACTATACACACGGGGCTCTACGGTCAGTCCACGTCCCCTGGTGATTGATTGATTGGTTGGTTGGTTTCAGGCAGCATTCGTGGTGAGGACAGAAGTCATGTTTCTGTCTCTTGTCCAAAATCTGAGAGTTCTAGCAAGGCTTTGTGCAGCAGCAAGAATATGGTTTGAGATGTCTCGTTGAAAGAAAAAAAAAAATAATACAAATAAAAATTAAAATCGGGATATCTGGATATCCGAATGTGTAGAAAACAAAACCATAATAAGAACGATCATACTGATTAGAGTAAGAACATCATGTATAGATAAAGATGAAGTCTTCAAAGCTTATTGTCACTTCAGAGGGAAGAGAGAGAGAGAGAGAGAGAGAGAAAGTGAGAGAGAGCAAATAATAAGAAAATATCATATTTGCATATTTCTCCCAAGCGTCTTTTTGAACTAATGAATCATCTTAGTACTTGCCTATGCTTGTTTCTCATTAGCCTTAATATATACATGAATAATAAAAAGTGGTATTTACAATGTATGACCACAAGAGGGCGGCAGACGTCCGTAAACTGACGTGTGTACATAAATACGTCTTTCTAAAATGTAAACTAGCTAAAAAACAAAAAGGACTACATTTCTAATCGGAGCAGTCTGTGGTGATCTGAAACATATCAGTTACTGGAACTAACTGGGAATTGGCGAGGCCTTGCACTGCTGCTTGTGGCATTTAATGAAACCTCAAAACAACACAAAATGCTGAGTTAAAGCGGTAGATTGTCAGGTTTTTAGAGCCCCCTGCTGGCTGTGAGGTGAATTACAATTTAAATAATGTTTTTTTTTGTTTTGTTTTGTTTTTTGTTAATGAAGAAGATGGAGGAATCAGAACCAGAAGTGATCTGTCTTGTGATGGCTGACAACCTCGTACAAGATGAGAACTCCACCTGGAATCTTAAATAAATTGATAAAAGCAGGTGCGGATTTTGAACGCTGTTGGCCGAGCACTTCACCCTGTCCTTATGTTTCAAAATACAATTTGTCGAATCTAATCACGCCTCTTGGGCCACATCCAGAGTTACATTCGAGCAGCTTGGATCGCGGGGGAAAAAGGGCTTAAGGAAACAAACCGCAGCGCGTCAGTGCAAGGCTGCGCCATTAAAAAGCGTCTGCTCTACGATCCTTTGGCACCTGTGTGTTGATTAAAATGGTCGAGGTTTAGAAAGTGTGTCGTTCCTAACAAACAGAAATGTCTAGCAAATCACAGTTTGTCAGTAATCGTAATTAGCCTCTCGTTAGCGGATTAGTGTTAGCGTGGACTGCTGCGCTCTCGTGGTCATAAAATAGCCTATCTATACAAACATCAAAAAAATAGAGCGCCCCCTGCACTTCACTCGGTGTATGTGCCTGCTTGTTTAGTGTCCTTTCCTTTCATATACACAACAAAACACGTCTCTCCGCACAAGCACGCACACACACGCGCGCGCACACGCGTGCGCAAAGCAAACCAAAAAAGGCCCGCTAATCCTATTTTACAACGCTCAGTCAGTCATACGCTTAAATTTAGTAGAAAGCATCTCTCTTAAATATAGATATTAGCTTATATTTATATTTCTGTTCATATATGCATAAGTACATTCTTAATATTCCATTTATCTTCCGAAAACCACAGCCATTCTCCAGGCTCACACACACGTGACCCTCCCTCCCTCCCCTCAAACACACACACACACACACACGTGTCTCTACAAATTCCCCAAAACGGGATACCAATCATCCCCCGGCACTCTCCTGCCCTGGAGACACACATACACACACATACACACACTCACACACACACACACACACTAGGACTCCTCCGGATGTCCTCTGCCCCGTGCTGCACGCCGATCGCCCTAACCCTAACCCTTCCCTCCCACCCCCACCACCCACGCAGGACTGGCACTCTGAGAGACAGCGTCCTGGCCGCTAGGACACCTCGCTGCCGAACACCTCGAGCACGAGCGGTGTGAGCTGCATGCTGTGCTCGGGCTGGAAGGACAGTGAGCGGTACTGCTTGGAGTGCTCCTCGTTCAGGCTGCGCAGGTCGGCCAGCTTCTGGATCATCTTGGCGTAGAGCAGCCGGCCGCCCGGGTGGTGCACGCGGATGTACGCCTGCAGCGTATCGCACAAACGCTCCTGCATCGCCTCGATCCGAACGTGATCCTGCACGCCGGGACGATCTGAGCGGAGGGAGAGAGGGAGAGATGAACAGTAATTGAGGATTAGATAGATAAGTGTTGGAATGACAGATATGCAGATAGATAGATAGATAGATAGACAGATAGGAGTGTGGGAAACAGCAAAAAAAGAAAAAAATGTTTGATCTGTTTATTAAATAAAGAATGAAAGAACAGCAAACAGTAAATGACAAAGTGATAGAATAACGAGAGTAAGAAGTGACGAGAGAGAGAGAGAGAGAGAAAGTGAGAGACAGAAACCTTTCACAAACTCCACATCAAAAGCACCAGGTTTGATGATGAGGTTGTGTGGAAACCACCACTCCCCCACAGTCTCTCTCTCTCTCTCACACACACACACACACACACACCTGGAGAGAGGAGACAGATGGCCATTAGCAGCACGTGTTCCTCTTCCTGCATGTTGAGTTTTTTCATCCCAACCTGAAACTTCACTAGCGGCTCCAGCAGCTCCAGAGTGTGACCAGCTGCAGTGCGCGCGCGCACACACACACACACACACACACACGACTTAGTGACAACAACATTTCTTAAACATTATGTCATTCTCCATTAATAAAAACGGTTATATAACACAGGGAAGCTGTTAATGACGTCATCAGCAGCGAGTGGCACGAAGCCCGCAGTAACGCGTGTCAGGGTTTATGGTTTATATCTGAGTGCTTGCGAAATGTTTGGAACTAAAGGTGGTCACTATCCCGGGACTGTGCGGGGTACGTCGGGTTCCTCTCACCCTTAGTCACGTCGTTGACGCAGTATTTAAAGTCGGGTCCTCCGCAGCTCCAGCTCATGTCGTCCAGACTGAAGGACTGGTTGGAGCGCAACATAATGATCTCGATGGCGCTGGACTTCAGCAGGGCGATCTGATCTTCTGCAGTCAGATCCCTGAGAGAGAGAGAGAGAGAGACAAAGAGAGACAGAGAGAGACAGATAAACGTCACACAAAGAAACATAAAATTAATAAGCAAAAGGTGAGTAAAGACAGATGGAGAGAGAGAGAGAGAATGGGGGGAAAAAAAAAGAAAGTGAAAAGGTGACCTGGGGTACAGAAAGTAAAAGACAGAGAGAAAGTCAAAGTGGCAGAAAGAGAGAAAGAGTCAGACCGAGACAGAGAGGGTGATCAGAGACAAATTGGCAGAGAGACAGAGAGAAAGACAAAGACAGAAGGACAGTGAAACAGTCATGGACATCAGAAAATGAACAAGAAAAAGGTGAGAGAGGGGGACAGAAACAGAAAGAGTGACAGTAAGAGAGAGAGAGAGAGAAAGAAAAGGTGATAAAGGGGAAAAAAGGAAAAGAGAAATCAGAGACAAAATGGCAGAGAGAGAAAAAATAAATGGGAAAAGGTGAGAGGAAGGGAGAGAGACAGAAAGAGTGACAGTGAGACATATGAGAGAGAGAGAGAGAGAGAGAGAGAGAGAAAGAGACAGTAACAGATAGATAGGAACAGAAGCAGAATGAAAGACAGATAAAGACGGAGAGAGAGAGAGAAAGAGAGAGAGAGGGGTATACGTGAATGAGTTAATACACTGAATCGTCATGCGCGCGACTGGAGAGAAGCCCGAAGAAACAGAAACAGAGTACGTTCACGTCCATCTGGTCTTCACCTCGGCCGCAGAATTTATCCAGCGCTCGCTTTAGCGACTTTCTGGAGGAATAGAACACGTGCACGGGCACCAGGGAGAGACGAGTGGAGCATCAGAAGCGAGTCGTTTAATCAGATCTACAGACAGACGTCGCTCGTCTCTCACGACTCTCATGTGAACGAATGAGGTCGGAGCGAACAGCGCAGATTCTCCATTAACCTGCAGAGCTCTGAGTCACACTGACCTACATGCACCGCACCCACACATGACACACACACACACACACACCTTGCCAGAATGACGTCACTCGCGTATAATAACCATAAAGGAGCGCTTGGCCAGTCCGCGCATGACGCTGTGCATCATTCAGACGTTTAATTCAAGTGAAATGAATGCGTGGATGAGCTCAGCGCCACGCGGGGTTAAGAGCAGCATTCACCTCACGTCCAACGTACATCATCATCCTAATGGACTCATCGATCAACACCGAATATTGTTTACTTGTGTGTGTGTGTGTGCGTGCGTGCGCATGTGCAAGTCCAAGTGCGCAAGTGTGTATCGGTCAGCAGGTGTCCTCTGAAATTGGCAGGAGACGGATATTGAGGACGTTGAGAAAAGGAACTGCCGTGTGTGTGTGTGTGTGCGTGTGTGTGTGTGTGCACATGCGTGCATGAGAATATGGGGTGCGCTTTACGTCAATATTGTTATTTTCTCTCCACAGGGACAGGATGTTCAGTCTTTTATGGTTACTTAGACAACTGGGCTCTACATCAGCAACACACACACACACACACACACACACGCACAAACACACACATGGTGCACGTCTCTCATAGTAACGGTTGAAAAATACCTGCCCTGAAAACTAGTCACTCTCTCACACACACACACAGCTCAATTAGCCATTGTTTTCTCACTGCAGTTGTTTACTTCCTAATAAAAGCATGACCAGAATCGCTCTTCCTCTTATACACGAGCAATTTCTCTTATTTGTTACAAAACTCCATTTTAAAAAAAAATTATTATACTTTAAGGTTGTCCTGCTGTTATTTACATCACAGCTGCTGTAAACAGTCGTATGAAACGCGTGAGGCCGTGAGTAAGCAGACGCAGACGGGCGGTGAACAGGGAGCCAGACGGCTCGGCCCACCTGAAGCCGGGGATCATCTTGGCGAATCCGATGACTTTCTGGATGCTGTAGCTGACGAGGTCAGCCAGGTGGGGCAGCATGGAGAGGCGGGAGTTTTCATCCCTGGAGTCCGGGCTCATCACTCCATCCTGACACATGGAGAAGAGACTGCTGAGCTTTCTGTCCATGGACTCTGCAGACAAGCAGACAGACAAACAGACAGTCAGACAAAAACAGACAGAATAGAAATGGACTGAACATTGATTAGACAAAATTATCCCTTACAGGTGACTCACGCTACTGCACTGTACTGTCTACCAAAACATACCTTAATTCTCGCTAATAGTTAGCGAGTTTAACTGGCCGGTGACTAATGAGCTACATTAATTTCATGAATCGGTTAGAGATTAAATAGCTAAATTCAACAGCTCAGGCACTAGTTAGCTGGTTCAAGGAGTCAGATCCCAGCAAACATTTGGACGTTGGATGACCGTTGAAATGACGTCCCTCCAAAAACGTCCCGTGCAGGATTGAGAAATAGTTCACAACAGCTGTCATAAAAAGTCATCAATCGTCCAAACTTTTGCTTGGAGGGTATATATTGAACAGCACTTAGCTTAAAAGTAAGAATGACAGCTATACATGCAACCCCAGGCGACTGTAGACACGGACAAATGATCTGAATGCATTTTTAGGAAATGTTCTGTGTCACATGTTTTTACCAATTAATCCCTTAATTGGTCACATATTCGCCAATTAATGCCGTCCTACCACGAGCAGTGTTTGCTGGGATACTAGTTAGTTAGTTCAACAAGTCAGGTACTAGTTAGCTGGTTCAATGGGTCAGGTACTACTAGTTAGCTAATTCTATATCCACTGTGCCCCCTACTGGTGTACTCTGGTAACACATGTAGAATATAGTATATAGGTATGTGAACATACGCAATCACACAGTTAACAGGAAGTAGAATTCAGTTCATAAACCTTGAAACGAAAAACGCAAAAAAGACAAAATACGCAAACACACACACAAAGACAAAAAAAGTTGTGTATGAGGACCTCATCATGGTGAAGAGGTGTTCAGAGTTTAAGGTTGATTTGTGCTACTTATTCTACTTATTGGAAGCTTGTCATGTTTTTAATCTGAGCATCATCGAGCTGCCATGTTGAGTCACCAACTTGAGACCCATGAAACCTCGACTGCTCCGTTGTTTTCTCTCTCAGTTGTTAGTCGCTTTAAAAAACAGTGTCAGCCAAATGAAAGTTAATGTAACTGTAATGTAAATGAATTGCTTTCTGTTCTAATCCACCCACGCCGGTGTCTCATTTCAGTCTAACCTCAGGCCAGGCGCAGGAAGGGGAAAGATTACAAAGGCGGCGGTGTTTTGATAACTTATTTAATAACAGCAAATTACCTATAAATATATTCATGCAAATTCAAACCTAAGGGCAACAGAGAGCCTGACAGGTCTGTGGAAGATGGAGATTACGGAGATAACAGATATGGAGAACACGGGGAAAATCCAGTGAGATTGAAACCTGAGCTCACGATCAAACTGGGAACACTGGGGCCATGAGGTTGCCTGGCCCAAGTAAATAAATGTTATCATAAATATGTAATATTTTACAGACCTCACTTACTGGAAAAAAAACAAAGGAAAAAAAAAAAATCAACTGCTTTCAAAATTAATTTAACAAATTCCAAACAAACCGTTCTCGTAAAATGTACAAACTCATGCACAGGTGCGCGTTTAGATGAGGATCATTTTCACATACGCAGGACCGAGAGGCCTGTTTTCGTTATTTTTCCTTCATATTCATCATAGTACAAAATGTAACTTTTTGCAGATCTGCGTGTAAAAAGAGAAGGTGATTGTGGCGTGTGTGTTTTTCTCCTCCAAAAAGTCGTAGCCGGAAAACTTCAAAAATACGTTTTTGTTATTCCTCTTAGGGTAAGGTCGCCAAGATGCGGCAATGAAAATGACGGTAAACGCTGTAATCTAGAAGGTGATGAAGAGGGGGGGGGGGACTTGCCGTTCCTTTTGCGGCGCTACAGTATATTACGTAGCAACGGGAAATATTCCACAACAACACGACTGGCCTGATGTCTGAGCGGAAACGAAGCCTTTATGGGCATCCATCTTGCTCGCGTAAACAGGATAAGTCTCATCTCTGAACGTGTAGAGCTTCACCGCGGTGCCGCTCGAGCGGAAATTTTCTAAATTAATTTTCCACATCTCGGCGATTTGTAATTATGAGAAAATTGGGCAGGAAAAAAAAAAAAAAAGGCATGTATTTTAGAGAACAGTGAAGCGGCTCTTGTGAAGAGCGAGAGCTGAAGATTTGTGCAAAATGGCTGACCATCAGGGATTAACTGGTATCAGAGAAGCATAACAAGCGCAGATGAAGAACAGAGACTAGGCAGAAAAACAAGCTGTTTCGAGAAACGCAATTTTTTTCTCCCTCTTGCACTGTGTGTGTGTGTGTGCTTTTAGTCAGCATTCAGTTTCCTAAACATACGTAATTCAATGTGAGTTTCAATGCTTTTGGCCAAAACAATTCGTGTACTGCCAGCTGCGGACAAACCTCCTGAAGGTTAAGCTCACGTTCTTTACTCCATTTCACAGTGAATTTGTGAATGTGTGTAAGAAGTAAGAGCAAGAGTGAGAGAGAGAGAGAGAGAGAGAGAGTGTGTGTGTGTGTGTTACCTGGTGAGTTGTTCAATGAATCTGAAGAGGCATCTGAAGAGAGTGAGTGGAGAGAGGCAGCACGACTGGCACTGCGTGTCACTGGACCCTCTCTCACTGGAGGCTATATACACACACACACACACACACACACACACACAAGTACACATTAGAGCTTCACTATAATTACGAGTATGCAGGCAAACACTTGCTTTTATACCATTTCACACAAAACAACCTCCTTTTTGATTTATTTCATAAGTACGGAATAAAACACTTTCTGAATTTGCAGGAATTCGCCCACCTGTAGTTCTTTTAGACATTTAAGGTCGCATAAAGTCTGTTCAAAAAAACGTCAGATCCTGTTACGATTTACACCGATCAGCCATTGACATTAACACTGGTTATCAATTCTATACCAGTAAACTGGCGACAGGATCATGAGCACCCGTCCGGTTTGACTTCACAGAAAGGCAGATGGAGCGCAAATTGCTGAAAAAAATCAAAGCCGGCCATGATAGAAAGGCACCAGAACACCCAGTGCACCACAGACGGCCGTGCACAGTCCCAGCACTCAAAGAGCTCAAGACTGCAGACCCAGCCTTCAAACTCCTGAGGTCCCGATCGGATCAAGAACCCACAAACAAGTCCGATCCACGGAGGCTCCACCCGACAACCCGACGGACTCACTGCTAACATCCTGGTGCCAGGAGTCATGCCCCGCGGGACCAGAGCTGTACATGTGGCACGAGGGGAACTTACACAATACTGCGCATAATGTTTTGTGTTCGGTTATCTCGGCTACAAACCTTCAAACCCTGCAATGCACACGCACAAAAAAAAGCAGTATGTCATGATGCGAAACTTGCACTACCAACAACTTGCACCAGGCTGCGTGTTCATGCAGTGGATCCTTTCTTTTATATAACCATTAGTGAATACGACACTGACCCGGAATTTCACAAAGTCGGAATAGGAGTCGTCGTAGGTCTTGTGATGCGCCTCCACCAGCATGTTGATGATCTGAGTCTGCTCCTCGGTCAGCCGCGGCTTCTGCGCCTCCCGCATCGCCTCCTCCTCCTTTCTCTTCAGGATCAGCTCCTTCTTCCTCTGCACCTCCTCATCAGTCAGAATGACTGCACAGGAAAAAAAAAAGCAAAACAATAATAAGAACATTAATAACAGGACTAACCGTGATTCATTACTGCGCGGCTTGCGGTCCATCAGTATCTTCGGCCTCGTGCTGCTCCTGACATCTGAATCCCGGCTTCCTTATCGTAATTGCTTCTCACCGTGGGTTCCCTCGAAACCCCCTCAAGCTCTTACACTTTACGCAGAACTAACTGACAAAAGGTTTCCTCTTTAGCACTCGATAACAATATCGTCAGTGCTGAGATAAAAGGAGAAAAATAAACGTAAACACTCGACTCTGGAGCACTTCTGTCTTAAAGCGTGAGGGATTACAGTTTAAGGACAATATGTAGACTTGAAGTTGAATGCAGAATAAATGTAAATTATGACATTTGGTGGAATTTATAGCTTTTTTCCCCCTTTTTTTTTTAAATTAAAGATGCAATACAATTTTTTTCCCTAACATTTTAATAACTGCAGCTAACGACGCCGACTAGCTGTAGCGTCAGTAGTTAACAAGGAAGTGGAATGGAAGGTACTCTTGCAAGAACAGATCAGCACAAACACAAGTCTAGTTTCACTAGACACAAGTCTAGTTTCAAGGGGTGTTCAAGTCAAACCGGGACTTTTTTATTGTGCAGAACCACCTTTATTTCTCTATATAATCCCCTGCTAAACTAATGCACTTATCCCATCGCTAGCTTGGATATCCAGCAGGTAGAAAGTTTTCTCAGTACGCCTGCTTCACTTCTGAGACACTGGCCTCCCAGGAACTCCTTTTAATTCCCCAAACGAGTGGAAATGGCTTGGACCAATTACAATTCTGTACAGGGGATGTGGCAATAACTCCCAGTCGATGTATAAGTGGTGTCGGTGAATGATTGTGTTCCAATCTCTGTCATGTTATCCGTCTGTTATCTGCCGATCTTCAAGCACCAGACGTTCCACTCGCTGAATCTTCAGTGGCTTGACTGCTGTGGGCTCTGTCATTCACTGACGTACTGCCTTTTTAAAAACGTTTGCAGCTTTTAGATGTTTCACTGCCGCTAAGAGTCTCCTCATCGCTATTGGCGTTGATTCATGAGAAATTTCCCAGTTTGACTTGAACGCCCCTCGTAACTCGGCTTTCAAGCAGCTGAATGGTTTAGGGTGACCTGTAAAAATCACAGGTGCTTAAAACAATTGCACAGCTGATTAAACAACGCTTGTCTGCCTATACATTTTGGAGACGTGGCTTTTTTTTCCGGCTTTAGTGTGAATAGAATTAAACAGAGATGAGATTAACTGATCTATTCTATTAGAGCTCCAATCTTGGCAAATGGCAATTTATACATAAAAAAGTACAGTTCACACATAAAACAGTCTACTTCGCCAACAAAGTCTGATCCTAGATCAGATAATTCACTAAAGCTGCCGCATTGTGAAAATGGCTGATCTCAGAACAGTGCTTTATGAAATACATGAAGCTGGGAGACGTTTCTCAGCATGTGAAGACTACAGCAGCCTGCCAACTGGGTCATAGTGACAGTGTAATGACCTCGCGCCATATGGACAGCTAGAGTCTAGTGTGTCCGTGTGTGTGTGTTTGTGTTTATGTCCTAAGTAGTGTCCTGGTGCTGAATGAGCCAGAACTAACAACAGCCTTTTACAGCTCTCTATCTGTTCTGTAACAAAAATAATGACCCTTACTGAACAGTCTCGTTTCACACGTCCTGGTTTTTTTTTAGGGAATGAAAATCGTCATAACGGAAAGTACATGACATTACAACAAAGGCACAATTTATACATGAGCAAATTAAAGGTTTCGAGAAAGGAAAAAATAAAAATAAAGAGCTGTTTTTTTCTTATGGGTGAGGTGCTGTAAAATATTTAGCATGTTCGTAAAGTTTGGAAATACCATTGTGACTGTTATACCGCAGTTGAATCCTTGATCCTGATTGGTCAGATTTATAATCGCTGACTGAAAAGCAAAATCACACGTTTGCAAATCAAATTTGCTCGTTCCGTACCCTTATGGTTACTATAGCAACACCAAGAGAGGCTGGGGAGGAAACAAATTTGTTGTGGTGTAAGAAGAAGAAGAAGAAGAAAAAAAACATTATAAAAGTATGCTCTATAGTTTTTGTTGTGTGTTATTTCTTTGGTTTATTTGTTTTTTTTTTTTTTTGCACATTGCATACAGTATGAGTGGAGCAGCAAGGTTTACGTTATTTTTATTCTTATAATCAATGAAACATAATTATCTGATAATAAAAATGTACTTTCATAAAAGTTTACATATACAGTAAAAAAAGCAGATTTCTGGGAAGCCGGTATAAATACATTTTTATGTGATTGGAAATGTAGAAAATTATTCGGTTTTTATTTCATTAAAATTTTGTAAAAAAAATA
>JAOVVA010000019.1:17810749-17821043 GCA_028565275.1 Leiocassis micropogon
CACGATAACTGATATTTTTTTGTAGTGTTAATATATGCCTTTAAATACATGAGGAAGTCCTTTTAAAGCTCTGCTAAACGAGGCCATAAAAAAGGGACTTTTTCTCTCAAATATATATATGACGTGGGTCTGATGTCAAGTCTAAACACATGGAAGCCATTATTTTCCATTCAACTGTGGTTTACATTCAAATTCCAACGATCAGGCAACTACACCCCCCCCCAAAAAAAAAAAAAAACGGATAAAACAAATGAATATGATTCCAGTGTTTTCAAAACCAGGCTGTTTTCTAAACACTAACCCGACATTGCATTGGTCATAAACATGTCAGTTACAAACTTGTTCTGTGATTCATTCTAACCCACTCGCTGTGTTGTGTATTAATGGTTCGATCGGTCAACGCACAGACTTCCCGTATCCGCTCGCTGATGCTGGACAGTGTGCTGTTATTAGGATAGAAGGAGTGCATGTTGCTTCGGGTTATCTCGGGTGAGTTTGTTTTGGCTGAGCAGAACTTGACAGTCTGGAACAATCTGGCACACAGGTGCTAACAGTGTGTGGTCAATAAAAAACCTATCTAAAACCACAGGTAAACAAACATGCATTGCTCGTGAAAAGCTAATGCCGGAGCAGACTGTTCCTTACTCATCGTTTATGTGTTGACGTGAGAATAATGTGCTCTGCTGTCGCTATCCGGACAGCTGAAGCTGTAAATCTCCGGAATGATGACGAAGAATTTTAGAGACTACAGTTTAACAAGCACTGGAGACCAAAGAGAGACTGATTAAATACATATTTAGATATTTCTTATGTAGGATATAATGGAAGTAAAAAATAAAAACCCTTGGGAGCATGCTAGTAAAGGAAAACAATCAACTCTGAGATGGAAACCTGGTGGACACCTTTCATCAAATGTCTCCTTGAAGAAACTCTCAGAGCTGCTGCTGGAAATGAATGAACTCTTTCTAACCAAATAGAATCAATAATTCAACAGTGCTCTGGTACGAGTACTATACATCAAGAACTTTGATGGTTCTGATTCTTAGAGCCTGTACCACTAAGATATAGAGACCCTCAATAAAGTCTAAGACGACTGACTTTAATACGGTTTAATAACTAATTGGGTGTAAAATGTCTTCTAAAATATTAGATGGGTGGATGACTAGATATAAGGTTGTTTGTTTGGATGGATGGATGGATGGATGAGGAATAAATGGATGGTTGGTTGGTTGAATGAATCAACAAATGGATGGATGGATGGTCAAAGGAGAAATTTGACATATTCAGTGGTATTTGGCCAAAACCATTACACAGAACCTTTTAATTACAAGTTCTTCACAGATTTCCTTGCTGGATTGATGGTTGGCTGATTAAATGGATGGATGGATGGATAGATGGATAGTTGATTGGTTGGATGAATATATGAATGAATCAATAAATACATTTCATTTCATTACCTCTTATCTTTTAAGGTTAAAGTAATATTTTTTTTCGGCAAAACACACAGAAACTGATCATCTAAAGCTCACCATAAATTTCCTTTCAACGTTTAAAAAAAAAAAATTTATCCCCCTGTTCCGAATTTTTCAGATTTTCTCCCCTAATTTAGCGGTGTCCAATTCCACCCCGACACTGGAGGCTACTGCCAATCAGTCGGGAGGGCGCAGACTGACCCACGTGTTTCCTCCGATCCACGTGGCGTCACCGACCATTAACACACTCGGAGGAACAGCGCTATCCGCTCCCTCCCCTGATTGGCGTGTAGAGCCATCCCTAATGTGGGAGCACTGAGTACCTCTCATCCCTCCCCCCTGAGGGAGCTCGGTCAATCAGCTCTCTAGGCCTCCGGCTGTGAGAGGTTAACAGCATCACCCGGGGTTCGAACCAGCGATCTCCGGATGATAGGGCGAGCGCTTTACCACTGCGCCACTCGGAGGCTCCCTTTCAACGGTTTTTAAACACTGTGTATCCTTACTGCTGCTTTATTACTTCTACCTTGTAGCTCTATGTTTTAACTGTACTGTTTTTATTTTGGTCCTGATTTTTTTAGGATCTTGTGCCTTCCTGAATTAGTCCTCAGCAAATTTCAGTAATGCTTTAGTGTAAAAGTTATTAATTATATTAGATGGATGGTTGGTTGGTTGGTTGGCTGGCTGGCTGGCTGGATGGACTGATGGATAAGGGGATGGATAGATGGATGGATGCTTGGTTAAAGGTTGATTGGTTGGATGATTGGATGAATGGAATGATGGATGGTTGGTTTGTTGGATGTATGAATTTATGGATGTATGGCGAGTTACCTGAATGGATGGATAGACAAGTGGTTTCTTGGATGCCTTGTTGGATGGATGAATAAGTGAACACAGGGTTGGTTGGTTGGTTGGTTGGATGGACAGATGCACTTTTTGAGCTCAGATGAGAGATTTGACTTATTCAATGGCGGAAAAAACATCACACAGATCCTTGTAATTTCAGGTTCTTCATAGACTTCACTGCTTGGGTTTTTAAACACTGTGTAGCCTTACTGCTGCTTTATTCCTCCTTCCTTTGTTGTTGCTCCATGTTTTAGGTGTACAGTTAGAGACTGTAGTTCATCTTGTTCCATGCACGTCCTGAAGCCCTTCATCAGTTTCGGTTGCTGACCACAGCACTGCTCTTAGCTGGATATTTTTGGTTGCCGCAGTGTTTTTTAAACCAGGGAGTTTACACGCAACAATTTTCACCAAGTCAAATGAATTTGTTCCAATTGCAGAGTCCAGCTCAACTGTTTATATGTAACCAAACCTCAGTACACTGTTTTAAAATCCCTATGAACATGTGCAGGGTTTATACCAATTCTCCTTTCGAAAAGTTTTACATAAATATTGTTTATCTTTTACAGTTATTTAATCCATTTATTTATACCTAATGACATAAAAGAAAACATTAAAAGTTCCTGTTATTAGTTTAATTTAGACTAGCTTCGGGCAGTTTATTTTAATTTAGGCGTGTCCCCATTGGTTGACTTCTTATATAAATGATTCAGGTTATTAGTTGTCTGGGAATCAAACCATTACGATGAATTAAATCGCAATATCTGTCTCATCCTTTTTCCAAAAATCTGACCGCAGCTGGAGGATTCACAGCGACATTTCCTCTTCTACACCTCCAGCTGCATGATCTTCTGCACTTCTGCACTTCCACAGCTTTGAACTTTGACCCTCTGTCCTGGAACGGCTGCCATTGTGAAACAAAGAGGCCCTTTTGTGCTCTGAGTGGATCAGTGCTGGATCAGTGAGAGGCGGGGTTTAGGCTCGATTCGGGATTCGGGCCCACGGGACTGTGTGTGTGAGCTACGGCGGCCATGCTGCTCTCCTTCTGCCAGCCAGGGAAAATATGGGGCGCCGTATTGTGTAACTACGCCGGAGGAAAAAAGGGCGTTGTTGGACATTTTTTTGCACCCACTCTCTCTTTCTGTCTCTCTCGCTTTCTATTTTTACGACACTGTTTTGTTTGAGGTTCGTACCAGTGCTGTCCTTTTTAGACACTATGTTTAAACAGAAGATCCATCAGACGTGAAGTGGAGTCGTGTGTGTGTGTGTGTGTGTGTGTGTGTGTGGGAAGACAAGGTACTCTGACTTGTATCTGACCTTATGCCAAACGCCCATGAATGAACCCACTGATTAATCGTTAACTCCTGAACAAATAATAAGATATATTTGGATTTCATGACATCATCATCATCACGCAACTCTAAGATACACTGATGTGGAAGATTAAAGACAAGCAATATTTATATTATAATAAGGACATTTCAGGAATGGTACTAAAAGCCATAAAAGCCATTCTTTCAAAAGATATTCTTTCAGCTAGTATGATGATGATGATGATGAAGAACAAGGACTCACAACAAGGTCTAAAATCTTGCCATGGGTGTTCAGCAGTTTGAGATCTGTTAAGTGTCAAGGTCCTACATCCAAACTTGCATCATTTTCATCCTCATCACACCACTCAGTGAGCCTTTGTGCACTGTGAATGTGGGTGGGATCTTCCTGGAAGAGACCACGCCCACAAATACCGAAAGGCTGTGGATAAAGTTGAAAATTCGGGAGGACTTTGGACTGATCTGAGATGACATTTCGCTCCACAGGGACGAGGTAATGCACACAGACTCGCCTACTTGTTGAGAATAAGTGAAAGATGATGAAGGATGACTCATTTCGGCTCTGTAGACCGGCGCTTATGGGTTTTGTGTGTCTTCCTAATGAAGGGCTTGTGCACAGCAATCTTCACCAATAGCTTCACTGTTTCCTTGCTGGATTTCTCATTAATATGACTGTGATCTTTTGGAAAACTGGGAGTCAAAAAGAAGATTTTTTTTTTTGCTGGGTTTTTTTTTTTTTTTTTTTTTTAACAGTAAAAGCTGAGTGTTATTCCTAATGTTTGAAGGTAGTTTCAGACCGACCTATTAAACACTACTGTAAGTGCATTAAAACAAGACAACAAGACTCACACTCCTTCATCATGCCAATGTCGACGCAGCGCTTGAGGCGACAGGCTTGGCAATGTCTGCGGTTATCTTTGGTGATGGTACAGCTGCCGTTAAAGGGACAAGTGAAACTGGCCTTCCGCTTCATACTGCGCCTGAACACACACACACACACACACACACAAACACAAACACACAGAAAAAGTAAAGGAACATTAATAACTTATACAATCTAAAGTAAGCAAACCGAATATGCATGGGGGAAAAAATAAGATTTTCAAAAATGTCCAATATTCATCCTTGGGTAGTTGTAATTTTTTTTTTCGGTTTGCAAACTTTATTTATTTATTTATGTATTTTATTTATGTATGTAGGTAATTTAAAGTGTTTTTTTTTTTTTTATTTTTTTTTTTAGAACACTTAGACTCACTTGAATCAATTGCAGAAGCTTTTCTTGCCCACTCTGTGAAACAAACTTACATAGGGAGTAATAGAGTATCAAATCAATCCATCAGATAAAAAACAGACAAATAAGCAAAAGTATTAAAGAAATTATTAAATAAGCAAGCCCTTTGCTTTATTTCCTTTATCTGATCCCAAACTGATCTGGTCTTGAGATCAAAGGAAAACATATCAAGTTCATCAGGAAGTTAATCAGGAAGTTTGGTACGGCTCGTTGCTCGTTATTAAAAAATAAAAATAAAAAAAGGTTTAGAAAATGTTCAAAATTTTTTAAATGGAGTCCAGCAGGTAGTTTGTGGACTTCGTAAGTGGTGTATAATAGACGAGTCTGTGGAATTTTTGCCAAATTCATTGCTTAGTTTTGACATGGAGACTTTTGACTTGTCACTACTGGAGCGCCTGTACAGGAGGGTCAGAGACGATCTGGTACAACCAACCCTGTGCACTAAACTCCTCATTAGTACATGCTAGCACAGTGTTTCACAAAATGTGTTAGTGGGGAGCGAAGGTATTGCAGACAGACTGCGCGAATCCATTTACGATAATTAAATTGAAACAAATTTCAATTTTCAACTTAGGCTTTAAATGGTCAGAAAAACATTTGTCATTTAATGTTTATATTTAAATATAAAGTAATCAAAACTAACAGGACAAATCCATAGGATTTAAATGATGTCGGTCTTTATTTGTCTTAGTCTCATCGGGACATGGCGAATGGTAATTGTGACAGAAGTGCATTACAGGTTAAATGAGTGAGTAAATCGAGTAAGTACAAACCCAACAGACTAAAACACATAAACAAACAACCAAATAAATGAATAAATTCAATCCACATGTTATTTCAAACCAGTAAGTCAAACAAGTCCTGTGTAAGACATTAACATGTTCTCACCTTCGGCGTTTAAGTAAAAGTGATTTATTAGCGCTGTAACTCTTATAAAAAGTCATAATGGAGAAGTGTCTGAAAACGGCACAGATCAAACACACTCTTCACTCTGTAAACTGTCTGGGCTCCGCACCGCTCCGGGCCAAGAGCCGCAGTGACGTCCTGCACACGAGGATTATTTGAAAAAGGGCTAAAATATTGCTCGCATGGCTTAGCCACTCAGCTACACCCATCCTAAAACACACACATACAGCTGGCCACCCCACAACACACACAGATACACACACAGATCCACAACCACTTTGGGCCCTCCCTCCTGTCCTTTTAATAGTAATGAACAGAAACATCTATTTCATGCGTGGTCATGCTGAACACACTCTCAAAGAGCTTATGAAAACACGCTGCGTCTACTGGCACACTGCTCCTATTCATATGCACTGGCTGACTACGCTGGGCAAAACACACGCGCACACACCGAGGTCGCAAATTCAGAGGGAAAGACAGATTTAATCAGCGTTTAACTTGAGTACTTTACACTCATCTCAACACTTCCAAGACTTAAAGGACTAAATGGATGTAAATGTCAGGTGGCCAAACAGTCCGGAAGCCAAAAGCTGGGTTTGTGATCTCCTAACGTAAAAAGAATCAAAATTGCCAGAAACAAACATGAACCAGTGATCAGTGTTTATCTCCCTACGCTACTTGTGTAAGATATTAACGGTGTTGCGAAAGAATTACGTTACTCTCTATGGCTAAACTGTATTTACATTCAGCATCGCATGTTAAACAACTGTGTGTACTTAAAACTTTGCTCGATCCCAGCAGATCTCAGCGGCAGGTGGTGGGGTTATTCTTCATGTCTTTCACCCCATACTGACCAGACCGACGGTGTTTGATGTTTGACTTGGCATCCAAATGAAACTGATCAAAACAGACAAACAGACGATGAACCCTGGCCCAGAATAAACAACTATCCCGAAGCCAGTGGTCATGTGACTTCGGACGATGCGTCCTAGACCGAATGTTTTTGTTTTTTTTTTCAGCCAGGGACGTCTTTAGATGGGAAATACACTATGTGACCAAAAGTACGCGGACTCTTGATCATCACGACATAGGTCCTTGTTGAATATTAGATTCCCATCTCGGCTTCACTGTTCTCTTCTGGGAGGGCGTTCCATTATATTTTGAGCATCGAAGTTCGGGTTTGTGTTTGTTCAGGTCAGCTACAAGAGCATTAGTGAGGTCAGGAACTGATGCTAGGGTGTCTAGGAGGTTCCAATTGCAGTTCATCCCAAAAGTGTTCAGTGGAGTCGAGTTCAGTCAGGGCGATGTGCTGGACACTCAAGTTCTTCTACTCTATCCTTGGTTGATAGATCATATGGTAGACCCTGGATCTGGATTTGTGCACGGGCACACTGTCGTGCTGGAACAGGTCCCAGCCTGTCACTCATCATCCCTCTCTCATTGTCTATACTGCTTTATCATGTGTACAATGTCGCGAGGGGCCTGGAGCCTATCCCAGGAGATTTGGGGCACAAGGAGGGGTGCGCCCTGGACACACAAACATTTACATTACGGCATTTGGAAGACACCCTCATCCAGAGCAACTTACATTTTTATCTCATTATACATCTGAGCAATTGAGAATTAAGAGCCTTGCACAAGAGCTCAACGGTGGGCGGTGGTAGGGCTTAAACCTGGGACCTTCCGCACTGCAGTCAAATGCCTTAACCACTGAGAGAGACACACACACACACAAAACGGGCAATCTGGGAAACGCCAATCAACCTAACCTTTGGAGTACCTGGAGGAAACCCACCAAGCACGGGGAGAAGATGCAAACTCCATGCACACAGACCCCGAGGCAGAAATGGAACCCGGAATCTGGAGGTGCAAGGCGACAGTGCTAACCACTACACCATCATGCCTGTCATGCAACGACATTCTGGACAATTGTATCTTCAAACTTTGTGGATGTACTGCATATGGATGTTACGGTCAGGTCTCCACATCCTTCTGGCTATATCATTTAAACTCCAGATGATTTAGATATGTATATGATTATGTACAGGATGTATATACAGTAAACGCTTAGTAATGAATCTAATAGATTTCACCTGGAACCACCTTGTCGTGCTTCATGAAACATCTGGACCCTACTTTAGGAACCACTGGTCTAGACAGGATTCCGGAATCTGACATTGATTTCTCATCATACTTAAAAATAAACTAGGTTGCTTCATGCGCCTCATACTGTAGTTTATCTTCATAATTGAATCTCTTATATGCACATGCCTGGCAGATTGATACAAATCAAACGATAACAAACCCAAAAAATTGTTCTCTATTTCAGATCGTTTCCTATTTTGCTTTGATAGGTGATCTCAGACTGTTCTACAAAACAGCTCGGTTCGTCATCTGGTATGCATATGTAAGCACTGGCGCTGTATCAACTATGAAACCAGAGATGCCCTTATCTTCTCAGCATTTAAATCAGACAAAACATTGAGCGCAGAAACCCTGCGTCTTGTTTATACACGCTGTAGACAACATGCACAGAGGAACTGCTAGGTAGTGAGAGCTGGTTTTCCCCACACACGCCACACGTGAGGCTCCTCAGGACAGAAATACACACAATTAACATAATATACATAAATATACTGTATATACGGTATGTATTATAATTCTCAGGGTGTGTGGATTTAGCTGTATGTCATAATAAGGAAATCTCAAAAGTTACGCATAATAAACACAATAATGAGAAAGTTTACACTGCCAGGCATAAAGTCTTAAACACATGGAGTTCCTGCGAATGCAAGTATGTTTTCGTTTTTATTTTCAGCAACACTTTCATGTTTCCATAGTAACAACGAACACATACGGATTTCCTTTCTCTAAGGAAATGTTTATGTAACTTTATATGGAAGGAGTCTCCAGTGTCAGTGCTCTGGAACTGTCTGCACCACAAAAGGCCTTCAAGAAAAAGGAGTTTCCACTTCACACAATTTCTTGAATGGTTAGGATTGGTGCATCTACATCCTTTATAGTCTACTTACTCACGTTGTATCTGTAGCCATGAAATAAGTCACGGTTTGCACAACTGGAGTAAATATGACACAAAATGATCAGACTAACAGCATTACATTAAAAAACAGGATGATTTTTTTTGAAGGACGGGTGCCGACCCTACTTTCGCATACGGGGTAAAAGAGGCTGAAGTCTCACTCGGCTGTGGTTTAGAAGACGTTCCACTGCTTGAATGCTGGCTACTGCTGTAACAACCTTACACTCCATGTGTATTCAGCTGGATGGTAGACTTTAAATGGTGAAACAAACCGGTAGCGTTTACAGACTTTGTCTGCACTGGACGGCAGCGTGTTTTTGCGTTTTCACCTACGCTTCATCATACTTTAGATATCTGAAGGGGAAGTGGTGTGACCTTTGACACACAACAGTGCTCACTAGTCAGATTTAAATAAAAGCCCCCCCCCCCCCCCCCCCCCCCAAAAAAAAACCCCTGCTATAGTATTGAGCTAAAATGTCCAATTTTATCAATATTTCCCAAACATCTTCACGCTGTTTCTGCTGCTGTGTCGCATGTTGATGCTACAACCGAATTTTACACCTGTCACTCGTTGCATGCAACATTACCAAGAGATACAGTAAACCCCCACCCTCTTAAATGTAGTTAGTCCTATAATTTTATTTAATATGAAGAAATGGGAGCCCTGTAGACAGCACTAGTATAATATGGCTGTAAAACAAATATGTACTGTAGTACTTAGTATCTTGAAAACGTATTCCAGAAAAATGTGTATGTTTCAATTTCACATTTCTCAATAAATTCAGACCTATTCCTACATTAGAACATAAAAAAAAAAAAACATGGTGATTCGCTCGAAAGAGGACCCAAATATTCTGTAATAACTCCTGTTATGTTGAAACAATCTGAACGGAAAAAAATACGCTACATACCTTGACATATTTGCAATCGATTGAATTACATGCGATGCTGGAAGTGATATCCGTCTTCTGACAGACACACTTCGACGCGGCGCTCGCAATGTGTCTGAACATATCGGCAAGGATACTGGGGGAAATAGCAGCCATTTCATGTTGGATGTTTCGCTTCAAATCTTCACAGTCAGGAACACCATATTTCTTCCTAAATGCACTCTGACATTGCTTAAACAAACTGGTGAGATCCAGTAGGTTCGCACTATGAAGACGCGCTGCTCATTACTGAACACCACCATACTGATGAGAAGTCGAGTAACTGAGTGAAGGGCTGCGGTGTGAAACGGCACGATGGCTGCCTACATTATTGGTCTGACTCAGGGGCATCCCGAAGCTCTATACTATATATACTGAGCAGAGGTGTCAAGTAACGAAGTACAAATTCTTCGTTACCTTACTTAAGTAGAAATTTTGGGTATCTATACTTTACTGGAGTAATTATTTTTCAGCCGACTTTTTAC
>JAOVVA010000019.1:17821143-17831432 GCA_028565275.1 Leiocassis micropogon
AAATCCCGACAGATAAGTGTTTCCGTTTATGCGCGCAGGCGCTCTGTGTGTGTGTGTGTGTGTGTGTGTGTGTGTGTTTGTGTTTGGGTCTGTCGTTATGTGTGTGCGCGCGTCTTTTGACACCGTGCACGGTGTCAAATTACGCGCACGCACACACAGAACGACAACCGTCTAATGAGACTTTTTTTGCTTTACACGCGCGCACACACGTGTGTTATAAGAAACAGTACACGCGAAGACTTGCTCGTTTTTTTTTAATTAAATTTATTAGAAATCTTTGCTCGTCTTTAAAAAAAAAGTAAAACGCCTTAATTACCTCGTACTTTACTTTTTTTGATAGTTTTATTGGAAGATTTTTGTCTTTTACTTCACTACATAGTACAGGAGATATCTGTTCTTTTACTTCACTACATTTCTCTGCTTCATCGTGTAACATAACCACAGTGGTGTGTAGCATTTAAAGCTGGAATTTTGCCTTCTCCTGGCCGTGTAATTGCAGACAGAAACAAAAAAAAGCATGTTAACATTCAGAAAGCAGAGAGATTTTTTATTATGAAAAAGTCTACTGTAAAAAAATAACTCACTACTTTGGATACTTTGATACTTAACACTATTTAAAGGTGAATACTTTTTGTACTTTTACTCGAGTAGACATGCAAACGAAGTAATATTTGACTGAGGGTGGGTCTGTTTTTACTCGAGTTCAGGTTCAGTGTACTTTGCCCACCACTGTCGATAAACTGCACTACACGCTTCTCACGCATGTCATTAAAACTTTAATTTGTGCTTTACACGATGTGTCACATGCTGTAGGTTGGATTTGCAAATGCATTTATTTTTATTTTCTGTTTAACATGCAGCTCGGCTTCACCTGAAAAAGCCCTTGCAGCCTTCGCAGGTCATGGCGTTGAAGTGGAATCCGGTGGCCTTGTCTCCGCAGACGCCGCAGATCCGCGGGGCATTGCGGTCAAACTCATCCGTACTCTGTGCAGATATGCTGACGGCCATGGCCTCCATTACTGTGTGAAAAAGACAGACGAGAAAAATAAAAAGAAGAAACCGTTAGGTCATCCCAAAACACGTTAGGTGTGTTTAAGGCTCCATATTATAACTCTTTTTTTTTTAAACAAGTTATCATAAGTCTTAGAACTCTGTCTTAAAATATTAAAGCTGAAATACAATTAGGATCAATCTGGCATGCATGAAATTCCTTCTGTTTCACTCCTCATGAGGAACATGTATGGTGCATGTTCTACATAACCAACAGCATGCTCTCTCTCTTCTTCTATGTCAATCAAATGCAAAAGTAGTCGAGTCTTTGGCCAGATTGGGTGAGAATGTTCATGTCTGATTGTTGACACATTTCTGTGAGGAGACGTTTATTGAACATTCAAGGAAGGAGTCTCCAGTGCCAGAGCTTTAAAACAGACCATTTGTGGAGTTTCTGCTTTCTAGGTAAATTGTAAAATTTTTTATTTTATTTTTATTATTATAAAATTTTGTAATATTTTGTAAAATAATGTTTTGTTTTTTATTACAAAATGTATGTATTTTCTTTAGGCAATAAAAATTAGGGATGGGAATCACCGGGGACCAGCCGATATGATATTCTCGTGATACCTAGGTGCTGATTCAATTTGTACTGCAATTTTGTAAATATCCAAATTCAATATTATTTTATTTTATTCATTAATTTTTTCATTTTATTCTATTCATTTATTATAAAACTCTAAACAAACTTTTACATGGGATGCAGTGATGCCTGTCATGTGTGAATACTTGAGACCACACCTCCTATAGGATTATTAAGGAACTGCAACATTTTTCCACCTCAAATGCAAAAGCAAAAAAAAACAAAAAAAAACCGTATTTAAAAATATTGATTCTGAAAACCCAATCGATTCTCAACCCATGTCTAATAGAAATCCATTTGTTAGCACTTCAGGGTGTAGCATTACAGAAAAATAATCTACTTAATTGCTTATGTATATATCACTTATAATCGTATTATCGCTCATAATCACTTTGTTATAAACCTCCTCACTGAGTAAATTAAATGAATGAAAACTAAATTGTTCCGACATGTCCGTCGCAACTTTGCAACCAGCCTGCTGCTTCTATTTATCCTAAAAACAGAACTGTTTTGCTTCCTCTTTTGCACTGACAAGTCATTACAGGTTACGCGCCGCTTATTAGATCACTCTCTTTATCCGAGACACATGCAGGAATAAGAAACTAATTACAAAGCTTGCACAAGAGCGTGCTTGCTCCTCTGCAAACGTCTGATAAAAATCAAATGCTGCATGAAGAAGAAAAAAAAAAACAACAAGAAATCAATCGAAACAGAAGCGAAGAAGCGAGACTCAAAAGCTACAGATAAGAAAACACACTTCTGTATAAAATCATCAATCAGGATGTATTTAGAAATCTTTCATCTTAATTCATCTTTCTTTTATGCTGCTTTTATGGGAAAAATAATATACAGTACATAATCAGGTTCAGAGTTCAAACAAATGTCCAGGGAGGAAAAGGTCGATTACACTCGGAAATCCCGAGAGGAAAAGGAAACGGAACGCTGCGGGGGGAGAGAACAAACGAGAGGCAGAATTTTGGTAACTGTACTACTGTACACGCAGTCATCTGAAGGTCACTTTCTAATTAAAGATACAGCGTTATATAACATATACAGTAACCCACCCCTTCTACTCTATTCTCTTCTAACTTCCACGCTCTCACCCATTTCTCAGCTTTGCTCCTCTTCTCTTTTCTATACAGGACATCGGAGTTTCTCCGGTTCTCTCGCGCTCTACTACTGTTCCGTAACAGCGGCCTTGATACACTTGCTGCACTGTGTTCTACTAACATCTTATGTTCGGTGTAATGTGATTGCTGTGTACTCACTCGGCTCTACTCATGACCTCCTTTTCTATTCCACCAGTTATTCTATTGGTCTCAATTCTCTTCTATTATAGTCTGTGGATGTCTTCGATCCGATCTATTCGATGTACATAAACAGTACACTTATTCAAGTCAGTTCATACGATCTAATCTAAATAGGTCTTTTGATTTAATCGGTCTCCTTTAAGTGTCCTATTCCAATCTGTTCTATTCAGTTCTATGCTTCTATTCTACTTTATTCCACCAGGGGTGTTCAAGTCAAACCGGGACTTCTCTGCTGAATGAAGACCTAAAACCAGGTGAGATTTACAGGAGACTTCAAGCACTGTCTGGTGATGAGACTTTTTATTATTTTACTTATTTCATTTAAATTTGATTTTATCATTTGAACTGTGCGAGCTTTTTAAAGAAGGCTGTACATCCGTGAATGACGATCCTGGCTGAGGTGGCTTGCAGTGGGATGCCTGATACACTGAGATGATAACGCATCTGTCTGTAAGAAACTGTACTCGCAATCATCCACCAACACCATTACAGTTCCTCTGTACAGTCCTGACCTCGCTCCAAGCCATCTCCACACGTTTGGGGCATTAAAGGAGATCCTGGGAGGCCAGCGTTTCATCAGGGTAGTCTGATCATGGCTCCGGCGTATTCTTCCATGCTTCCATATTCTAGTTTTGTCTCTTGTAATTCTATTCAATTCTATTCGATTTGCCTTGGTGTATATCTTCCAATTCATTCTATTGAATTCTATGCGGCTATTCTGTTCTAATTGCCTATAGATTCTAATCTATAGTGTTCTGTTTTATGTAACTATATAAATTTGATACATATTCTACTCTCCTCTATTCTAATTTTGTCTACTCCTTTACATTATTTTTACATTCAATCCTTAATCCATTACACATACATCACTTTTCTTCTACTCATGTCTTTCATTTCTGTTATTTCTAATCTATTGCTCCCTTTTACTTTTATTCTGTTCTACTTATTATGGTTGCTATTCTAATCTTTTCCAGTCTAGTCTACTACTCTATGACATCGATTTAATCCAAGACATCTAGTGGATTGCATTTCGTGAATTAAAGGTGTGCAAGCCATTCAAATTAAAATGCCAACAATGCTATCAGTCACCACTTGTGTGAAACGTTACGCTCTCAGTCCATGGTGCACACGATAAAACTTCAAAACAAAGGAAGAGGCCAATGCAACAATGCTCTAACCCGTGCCACACTACGCTCTACGTTCTACTCTATTCTAACGCACCCTCTGCTCTTTGACCTTTCAGTTAGCGGACACAACTGTCGACTCTACCTGATTAACTAAAACCCCTCTTCTCTTTCACCAGCGGCGTTAGCACATGCATGAAGCAGTAATGTGCACCTTTAATATGCAGGATCACGGACACCCTGCGTGTGCACCTTGTGTGCATGAATCATCCATCATCCATCATCCATCATCAGCGCTCACGGTGACCAGGTTGTGTATGAATGCGTGGTCAGAAAAACAAGTACAACAACAAGGAATAATTCATGTGAGCGCTCATCTCCCAGGAGAGACGCAGAGCGAGTGTAATAGAGCAAATAGGGAGATCTGGAACACCACCGTAAGCCTCAGTCTTTAAAGGCATGAATTCCATGAAGAGTGACGCCGAGAGCGACGGCACCAGCTGCAGTAATGGAAGGGGGCCGTGCCGAAGCGGCCACAGCTTCCTGGAAGCCATCAGGCTGTTTTCCACACTGCGAGGTTAGGACGGCGCACACAGCGAAACTGGAACACGCTCATGCATTTGCACATTTACACACACATGCATTCACATTCGGCTGGTGAAGACCAGGCTTTGTTTACTGATCGACGAGCTGCGAAATCTAGTTTTGAAAAATAGTTTTTAAAAAAATAGGTTTTTTTTGTTTGTTTTTTTTTTTTTTTTTTTAAAAAGCAAAATTCTTCTCAAAAGCTTAAAAATAAACTTATCCTAAAAAACAGATCTGCCCCCCCCCCAAAAAAAAAAAAAAAATACATGAAAGAAAGCTTGTTTTTTTCCATAAATAAAATATTTCCAAATTCATTAAATTCCATTAATTATTGTTATAATTTTTTGTAAAACAAGCTCTGACATTTTAACCGCTCTCCCCTACGCTCGCCCCAGCACCTGACAGAATTAAACAAACATTTACGACAGATAACAACTACCTGGTCCAAAAGTTAAATCTGGTTTATTTGCTACACACATTAGTATGCGAGGATGATTTGTGAATTTTGTTTACATAGCTCAGTAATCAGATAGACTGGCAGAAATTTGAGAAGCAAAACAGTGGTTTTGGCAGGAATCTCACGAGGCCCAGAGACTTCCCTCTTTTCAAAGTCGTTTTGAAATCACATGACTGTTACATAACCGGTGGTATGCAGCTCTGGAATGAGCTGGAATGCCGGAGCGGGCCCGCGGCTACGGGCCAACATACACCAGCGCTTCCAACATCACTGCAGGCCGACTAATTTTCTGTCAGCGCAGTCGGAGTTGGCCTGCTGTTCCGCACCCTTGCGTCTCTAAACGTATAGAGCTAAGTGGCGTCATGCTGAACATGTAACCGCTGATCACATGACAGAGTGGGGGAAAGAAAAAACCCTCACAAACATATTATTACTTTAGCCCTAAACCACACTCAGGCATTTCTAAGATCTTCTTATGAAGCGGGAATTGTAGAAACAACAGGCGCTCAGAAACTCTACAGGCGCTCAGAAAACAGCTAATAATTTGTAAAAGAAAAAGAAAAAAATCATCTCTAATAAATTTCGTATTTTAAGTATTAAATACAAAAAACAATTGTTAAATCTAACATTTAAAAATAAATATAAGTAGTTTATACAGCTTGTTTAAGTAGAGTAAAAACTCTAACTTGTAAATATTATTATTATTTCAATTATAATTGAGTTATTTATTTACCTTTTAAATAGAGCATTGCTTATTGTTTAGCTTGTAAATGTAAACATAACAAATTTGAGTAGTTTATCTAGCTTGTAAATTTAAATTGGAGTGGATAAACAAAACAGTGCTCTATTTACACGGTAAAAAAACAACAACTCAAATATAATATTAACAATTTATTTAAACCACTCAAGTGGTTTACCTGACTTGTAAATATTTATTCAAGTTGTTTATCTGACTTATCTACCTAACTTTTTATTTAAACAAATTGTAAATGCTATATTTGAGTTGTTTATCTACATTGTAAACAGTACATGGTTTACTTTAATATATTTTGTAAATATAAATCTGAGTGGTTGATTTAACTTTTAAAAAATAAATATAGGTTGTTTATCTCCATTAGAATAATTTATCTCTTTTGTAGCCACAAATGAGGTGTTTATTCAGCTTGTGAATATAACATGAAGCTATTTTTAAGTGGTTTACTTACCTTGTAAATATATATCAATTATAATTTGTTTATTTAATGTAATATATAACAAATGTATTTGAAGTGTGTTTGATACTCAACTGTCCAATACAAATCTGAGAATTCTGTCTCGCCTCAATTATTATTATTTTTAATTATTAAATCACAGCAGGTAAATTTGACATGATAAATGTTTATTTACGGCTGTCATACAGTTTGTAAACACTGAGCTCAAATATTTAAATAGGAGGAATCATAAATAGGAGGTTTGTGTCGCTCATGTTACTTAATTTATTTCAGCAATTTAGAAAAGTACTCCTATTAAAATGTAGCTTATCTAATTGTTAAAAGAATACTTGGCCTGCTTGAGTAAACATCTAACCTGAAGTATAACAAATGTGCAGTCTTTATTAAATGTGTAAAGTTAAATTAGTCTAATCTTTAAAAGTAGATTCGAGAGATTATATTGAAAATGATAAAAGTGAAGTGCTGTTCCTGTGACCTCTGCTCCGGCACTCTTTACATATAGTAATTTGTATACCTGGCATGCATCGGTACACACAAATTCACATGCATATGTGGTTTGGACATCACTGTGCCTTTGAGTCATGACAATATTGTGATGAAATGAGTTTAACGATAACCCAAGACCAAACTTCCGGCGTATCCGTCCACCTATTAAAGCATAGGATAAATTATTTTCCTGGCACAGGCACAAAGTCAACAACACGCAGCGGCAACACACACTTGTGAAAATGATAACGCGTTATTAACCATAGCACTTCCTTTGTAGTTTGCGAAAGCACTTCATAAAGGAAGTATTTCTCACCTACATGTGTCCGATAGTCCTTTGCTTTCTCTCTTGAAGTGATAAAGAAACTATTTGTAAAAAATTGTTTACGCTAGAAAGCCCTGTTACAAATAACTGGCAACGGAAACTCCGTCCATATTACGTCAACGTCGCTTTACAGAAAACTTTTTCGTATTTTTTTTAAATTAATGTTTATGGTATGAACAGCAATAGGATGAAAAACCACATAAGGGAACTTTTAAAATGATATATATATATATACACTTTTTGGAAAAATTATAACACTAGATGGATGAGGAACTAGATGGATGGTAACTTAATTGACCTTGACTTGCAACATATATATTTTTTTAATAAATAAATAAATAAAAGTCTAAACAATAATTCTTGAAAAGCCTTGTAAAATTTAGAAATTCTAGGGATTTCAATGGGTGCCCTATGAAGCGTTAAATCCAATCAATTTTCCCTTGCGTTCAGCCCGTAGATCACATGGGACATGATATTAAAACAAAAAGAGTAGAAACTTGACCCATTTGATTGTGTCCCCGGGCACAGGTCATGTTTTGTTTACCCATAATCCCACAGAGATAAGAAGCCAGATTACATTTACAGTAGAACCTTTGGAATGCAAAGCAGGTAACAAACCAGCTGCTTGTGTAGTGAATGATCCGCTCACCACAACAAGGTCTTTATTAAAGTGCAGTATAGTGTCAAGACCACACCAGCGTGTCAGTCAGCAGCTGCTGTAACTTGATCGCGGAGGAGAACAAAGCCAGAGCGAACAAATGAAGTGCACGAGAGTCTGCGAACACGTGCCGTGTTGTCCTCTCCGTCCACGTCACGCGGTGCAGAACATCCTTCTGTTAAAATGATCATTCCCGCGTTCCGAGGTCAAGACGGCTTCGTGCTCAGACCGAGATTACCGAAATGAATAGCTAGGCTAATCCATCGCAGTGTCTAGTTACATTTTAATGGTTGTGCTCGGAATGCACCCACGCTTATTTTGTGGTAAAAGGATGACCATGGGATGGAACCCGCCGTTTTAATGAGGTGCTTTTAATATGCAGTGCGCCTGCATTTTTTGGAACCATGCAGCTATTAATTTGATAATTATATAATTGCAATACAGCGAGCCAGAGAGTCAGCGGTTAGACTGGTTTCTGAATGGAAGCGGATGTCATGTGAATAAATCTAAAAAAAAAAAAGATAAAAAATAAAAATTGCTAATGTTCTTCATGATGTGATAACGCGACCGTTATAAATCTGAGAATTTATTCATTTATTTATTTATTTTTTGTTACGATAATTTGGCTTATTAATGTTGCATTGCATAATCCCATAATCGAGAGGGAGTGCTGTTGTACTGATTATCAGCATGGATGTGATGTGGACAGTTATGTGATGTGATGTGATGTGGACTACGTAGCCCCGAGTCCTGAGTGCCGAGATTCCAGGATTGAATCCCAATTAGTATTAAATGGAAAGCGAGTGCGCTTTATAGGATTTACAAACCCTTGTTCCATACACACAGTAGTGCCCTTGATTAGGGGTTAGAGAAGGATTTGGCATTCACAGTCTTGTGGTAGAAGCTAGCTAGTTAGCTTTGTAACAGAATAACAGCTCAGAGGCAATTCGGAATGACTTAAAAGCAATTATTAAGGAGACAAAGTGTTGTTTAAGAGACTATAATGTTATAATGCTATGTTATGTTGTGTTTTCTTGCTCAAAGTGCTTCCGTATAACTGGGTTGAATGTGGGTTTTGGCAGGGAGTTGCTCTCACCTCAGTACTAACGACCATACCGACCTACTTTCAGTTAGTGACGCAGTGTAATACATACAAACGTCCCAGTGCTGTTATGCTCTATTAGCACTCGTGGAATGCTTTTCGTCAAATCAGGTTACTCTTTCGGGAACTTACTGTCATATAATCTTGTTTAACATAAACAACGTGCTTCTGAGAACGACTTTTTACATCAAATCTGTTACACTCTGTGTCAATAACAAGGAACATGACTATGAGGAAAGACAACGCGTCAAAATACAATCGTGTAGCGTTTTTGTGATAAAGTTACAAGCATGCCTGGAACGGCAACAGTGGTAGCAATTTGACTCTTTTTTTAACATCTGGAAAACTCAAGAAACAGAAATTCATTAGTATATAATTGAAGGTTGCAAAGGGACTCACAGCATTATGGAACTTTGGTCGGTGAATAATGAAAGATAATAGAACTATAGGAAATTCCTATACTAACACCAACAAACATAACGGAGTGTAATTAGAGAAATATTTCCAGAGTAGAAACAGGAAACGAGGAAAAAAAAAGTCGATTCAATTATGAATTCACGTATCACCACACTGACTACAAAATACATTTTTTAAAACCTATTTCATTTATAATCCAGATGAACCAGTCGAGCTGCCAGTGACCAGTATTGGCTGGTTTTCGGTTTGCTTGACCTCGCATGTAAACATACCGAGCGTAGAAGCTTCCAAGAGGCGCAACAGAAACACGTTTTTATGGCGTTACGTTGTCAAAAATCATGCATGTCTCGGATCAGCCTTTTTCTGTGGGTGAGTTAGTCTCGAACGCACTCATTACGCACGCTTACACCGGTCTCAAAACACCTGGAGCGCTAATTAGTCGAAAGTCACGTGCTTTTAAAGTCCTGAAGTACTTGAAGTTAGTTTGTATTGTTTAAATGCTTTTTGAGTGAGAATACTAGTGCTATGAAGAACGGGCTACGCTTACTTAATCTTTCAACTTTTGAAAAAGTTATTGCGATACTTATAGAATAATCGAATCGGCACCGAGGTGACTGGTGATTCCCGTTCCTTGTAGATTCCCCACTTAAAACTGAAAAACACACTTTTAGAAAACGTTTCATAAATTTACTTCACCTTTATCCGGAAAGGAAATTCCCAGGAGGACCAAGCTGGGTTCCCAAGCCAGACCCTTAAAACCTCAACTGTATGATTTTACAATGAAATGAAATATGTATTATAGGAAAGAAGGCAGCTTTAAGTACAAACCCTCTGGGCACAAATTCACTTATACTACTTGAAAATTGTGTTTTCCTCATAAATCTAATCTTGTCTGTAGCGCTTGTGGTAGTATACCACCTCATAGTTACTGTACAACCCAAATAACAGTAAGGCCAGAAAAGCCTGGAAAGGGGGGGCGGG
>JAOVVA010000019.1:17831532-17844679 GCA_028565275.1 Leiocassis micropogon
AAAGCCGGGAAAGGGGGGGCGGGGGATTGGGGGGTGTCATCCAGACTACCTGTGAGAAGCAGAGAGGGGGAGCGTTTCCAAATGCCCTAGATCTGCACACAACGACTCTGAACTTTGGACCTTGTTCTTCGGCGCTGGCGGGAAATAAAAAGGGCTGCCGCGTAGCTGGCAGCCGGACAAAAAAGTAGAGGGGGAAAAAAATCCAAGCGAAAAAAAAAGAAAGAAAAAAAAATGCTTTGCGGTTGAAAGCGGTATGAGGGGGCCCTCCATCCAGAGCAGGGAGAGAAAAATGAGTCGTCCTGCACGCTTCGCTTTGGAGCCATGATGCTGTGCTGCTACTGCGTTTGGTGCTTTCCGGACTTTTGGACGCTGTACACAAATTAGTTCGCAGATCACCGGATGATTAAGGGCGATGTGTGGTCTTTGGGAAAGGGCAGGAAAAAAATGGTTCAAAACATGCAAATCAGAGACATACACGAGTCAGCAGAAGGAAGCATGTGATGTAATGAGGCTCAGATCACTCGCCTGGCTGTGATCTGCTAAAATAAATATGTCAGGACCTATTAATGCATCGAGGCATCTGGAGGAAATATTCTTTCGGCTTATTAAATAAAACATAAAGGCCCAGAAACGGTACAGTAATGAAAAGCGATTTATTACAGCGGATCCCCAAACATCTTCAAGCTAGCTACCAAAATAATAAACGTTACATATGCAGTGTGCAGTTTTATAAACTACATAATAATATTACAGAACTCTTAATTCTGATTGCTTTAGAAGATGCTATTTAACATCCTACAACAAATGTTATTATTTCTATAGGATCACTTAAGTCATACGAAAGTTGATGAAGTGAAGGGTTATAGGGCGGAAACTTTGGGAGGAAACCGGAGTACTCGGAGGAAGCCCACCAAGCACGAGGAGAACATGCAAACTCATAACCACTTAACCACTATACCACCTTTGTTAACTTGGCATTGTTAGTGTATGTAATCAGGGTTCTACACAGGACCGACCAAAGAATCCTGATATCACGGCTATTTTGTAATTTTTTGACACTCCTGCCAGGCAATCTAACGACACCGTCCAGCATACCATCCAACTTGAGCGCAAACGCACATCGAACAGATCAGCCGGAAGTTCTTTAATGACCCTTTAACTCTGGATAACAACTTGAACCTTTGGACTCCCAAAGTTTAAAAATCAACTCGGAACTTGCATCATAAACACACACTCACTTTGGAACATTTCATGTTAGAATAATTGACCAGGCATCAAAGTTCCAGATGTGTCCAGGAGGAGTTCAGGAGAATCAAGAAATAAAGGTACATCCATGGTTCCTCGACATGATGACTCTGCCTCCTCTGCTTCATCATGTCATCCAGTCATTGATTATTTTTCTATACCAGCCCACCTACCATGTGTTTTATGCTTGCGCCAATTATTAAAGTAAATGCATATCTTAAAGCAGTAAGTGAATACGGTGTTTAAAAAAAAATCCTAAATCCTACAACGTCATTGTTTTTATTGACTGATGGGAGTAAAAGAGAGCTGGCAAGCTCATGTTCATTTCAACAGTTGGAAATTTACGTATGGACTTCCGGAAAACCTAATAGGCAAATCAGCCCAATGTTTAGTAATTAAAGACTTTAAGACTGGAGCAAACAGGGCCAGCTTGCCCTACGAGTTGGGTAATTATCAGACAAACATTACAAGGTCTTGAATAGAGACAGATGAAGAAACAAGTGCAATAAATCACCAAACGTTGATGCACAAGAAAATAATCCAACAATCCATTTGTTAATTGAAATGCTTTCCCATTTCAATCCAATCAAACCATCAAATTGATTACTTGTGACGCCGGCTTTCAATCCAAAGAAATATGGTCAAAGGAAGTGCTGCTTGTGATGGCCTCTGAAACTGTATTCCAGGACCAAAGAAGACAGATGTAATAACGTACAGCTTGGTGTCAAGCAGATCAGACCACATAGCTGGAACGGGTCATGTCAAGGTCCGATGTGATCATCTAATCTGATTAGCTGCGTTCCACCAGATGGTGTTGATGATGGGGATCTGGAGATGGCGTTCGATGGTGGGTTTTTGACATTGCTTCTGATGTCTCCAAGGATTTGAAACTGTGTAGTAACGATGATGACCGTTTTCTTCATGCTGGAATAAGATGCCTAAGCAAGGGGCGAAATGCTACAAACCTTCTTTCCTTGCTCAACGAAATCAAGGTCGTCATGAAATCTAGGAAAGAAGACACAAGTCTATTGTCCAATGCTGGCTGGCTGCTTGATCTTGCATTCCTGACAGATATAAAAGAGGAATGGAATCTCAGAAACCTACAATTACAAAGTAAAGACAAAACCATCTGTGACATGATCAGAAGCCTTTTTAAAAGGAGACTGTCAGGCTTTCTGGGTGGGAGAGACGCCGTTATGCTTTCTCTTCTGTCAGTCACGGGAACAATCGCCAGTTGTGTGCTCATGTGAAAAATGGGCGTATAATATTTGAAAAGTGGCTTTTATAAGTTTGAAAAGATGATGCTTTATGTGTTTCAGAATAAGCACTGATTATGCCATCATACTTCCCCCAGTTAGTAGCTGTTGACTGTTTGGTGACTAAGCCAGCATGTGTATATAGACAACGGTTTTAAACACCTGACCAACACACCCATATGTGGTACTTAACCACACAATTGTACAGAATGTCCCTCTACACCGTAGAATTACAGTTTTCCTTTACTAGAACTAGGAGGTGCAATCCTGTTCCAGCGTGACAATGCCCCTCATGCACAAAGCAAAGTCCAGAAACACATGGTGTGCTAAAAATGGGGGGAAAAAAGTGGAAAAATCTTAGTGTCCTGAACAGAGCCTGGTCCTCAACCGCACCAAACAAAACAAAGCAGAAGGAAGAAGCATGCAATTTAGTGAGGCACAGATCACTTGACTGGCTGTGATCTGCAAAAATAAATGTCAGGACCTATTAATGCATCAAAGCATCTGGAGAAAACATTCTTTCGGCTTATGGTTAAATAAAACATCACTGTCCAGAAATGGGACAGTAATGAAAAACGATTTATTATAGCAGATATCTAAACGTCTTCAAGCTAACTTAAATATTAATAAATAAATAACATTACAGGAGAATATATGCATGGCTGTAAAGAAAGAAATATAGTACAAGACAGACCAGTTTTCAGATGAAAAACAAAAAACCTAATGTACGCATCTGGGATTTGCATAAAAATAGATGCTCACGCTCAGTAAAACCTAACAGCTGTTTTCTTATAAAACTGCACAAATTTGTGTCTAAAACTCCTGATTTTAAGCAATGAGTTCACTCCAAATATTGACTGTTTATTTTTTTAATCTTTATTGCTCTTTATAGAAGTGTCTTTTATGCAGAAATGTTTTTAAAACCATCTTTTGTTTATGCCATATTTTTGTATGTGCCCAAGACTTTTGCACAGAACTGTAAGTAAAACAGCTGTTAGGTTTTACTGAGCTTGCTGGAGAATATGAGTTCTTCTGGTAACTTTGTCACACTCGCTCCTTTATATTATGCAAATCCCAGGAGCGTACATTAAGGGTTTTTTTTGTTTCCATCTGAAAACTGGTCTGTCTTGTACTATATTTCTTTCTTTACAGCCATGCATATATTCTCCTGTTAGGTTATTTATTTATTAATTTTTAAGTTAACATATATAACAAAGTTGGTACAGCATATAATATAGTGCCTAAGACAGTACTGTAATATAGTGTGCAGTTTTATAAACTATATAATAATATTACAATTCTGACTGCTCAAGAAATATTATAATTTCCATAGGAACACTTCATTCACAAAGAAGTTAATAAAGTGAATGTTCACCAAACAATGGAACCGGACATCATCTACCTTTCCAGATTAATGGATCTTATTACAACATCAAATATCTGTCGGGGGATGTTCATCATGCACATATGAATGAAATGGAGATTCACACACAGATGCCTTCAGGATACAGCCAACAACTGTTACAGTCCAAGAATCAAGCCACTCATGATCCAGAGACAACATCAGAAGCATCTTACCTGGGCAAAGGAGGAAGAAAAAAAACTGGATTGTTTCCCAGTGGACCAAAGTCCTTTTTTCAGATGAAAAGATGATTTTTTTTTTTTTCATTTCATTTGTAAATAAAGGGCCCAGAGTCTGCAGAAAAAGCTGAATCCAAGCCATTATCAAGAAGAAAATGAGAAACAGCTGACCCAGCAATACAGACGAGCTGAAGGCTGCTATCAAAGAAACCTGGTGTTCAATATCGCTTCCATGCCAGGCCTCAAATTACGCAGTAGTCAATCAAGGTCAACTAAAGGTATCAAGTGCATAACTGAACATTTCCTTTTATGGAGTTGGACAATGCTGTATATTGGAAATATTCTAATATTTTGGAATGTCATGAGCTGCAAGCTGTAAATAACGAAATTAAAACAAACAAACAAACAAAAAGGCTAGAAATGATTACACTGGACGTGAAATGAATGTAGAGTTTACTTTTTGAATAATAATAAAAAAAAACAAAAAATGCATTTGTATGAACAAAGACTGAGCACGCGATTATTAATATTTATAATTTTTTGTTTAAAAAAAATGTTTGTGACTCATTTTAGTTTCACGAATACCGTTAATTTTTATTTATTTATTTATTAATTTGTGAAATTCCTTCTGACCCGTCTTAAATGATTTGGGTTGCTTTGGCATCATAGTCAGTTATTTTTTTTTAATAATTAAATGATTACCTCATAACTGGTTTTTTATAACTGATCAACTTTCTTACTTTAGAAGCTTCCCATTTGTTTTGCTCTCGGCCATGAAGTCCCCACAAACCTGCTACGAATCCATTAAAAATGTTCTCTGCCACAGGTTTCTAACTTAATCATACACAACTGCTATCAAACTCGTAATAAATACCGACAGCAGAGAAAGAAAAAAAAACGATTTGCTCGCAGTTTGCTTATTGTGTTATGTACATAAGGATATCCAAGGAGACTTTTGGACCAAAAATTTACACATTTTTCACCACCTGCTTATGTTTGTATGGCTTTTTTTTTATTAATTCCAATAATTTTTTACCCTGATAATCATATAGAATAAAATAAAAAAATAAAACTGTTTCACTCTTATGCAATCTGATATGATGAGCTCCAGATACAATTAGATCAGTATCATTTCAAATATATAATGAATGAGCTTTTAATTTTGGGATTGCAAATCGAATCTGTCTAAATGCCTTTCTAAAAGGCATCCAGGAACACGAGCTACACCTTGTGTGTGTGTGTGTGTGTGTGTGTGTGTGTGTGTGAGAGAGAGAGAGAGAGAGAGAGGAAGAAAAATATATAAGTCATGTAACTGTAGTTCTGTGTGTGTGATGCGTTAACAATAATGCATATTTACTTGGTCGCTCAAGTCACAGCTGCATTTAAATCAAACTTCCTTTGGTCTTTAATGAGCGAATCGAATGTCGAGTGCGATCCCAGCAAGACCAAGTGTTAACAGATCTGTCTCACTGTAGGCCTGAGGTCTGATTAAGGATCCACCCCTCGAGGTCATCGCCTCGTTCTTGCTTCCTGTACCGCTTTCATATTCCACCCCATTTACAAATGAAAAGATATTTGAATAAACGGATCCGCGAGTTGATATTTTAATGAAACAAAATAACCAATAAAATCTTACTGCATACACATGCTGTAACTCCTGGAAGCACTACAAAATTTTATGAGAAAAAAGAAAAAAGAAAAAAAAAGCTTAATTTTCCCCCAGAGATTTCATAGTCATGAATTATAATCACAGAGGTTAATCCGCAACTTACTTTCATTACCCAAAAAGCAAACCGACATCTGACGTTACATTCGTCCGTCACCGTTTTCCCCCAGGCCCTGAATGAAAAATGTGCCAAAGTTCACGCATCATCTCCTTGAAACAACCCAAAAAAAGTGCTTTTTTTTTTTTTTTTTTTTTTTTAAAAAGCTTTAGATCCTGGGAACTGACAAACAGATTGTTTGTTATTCTGTAATCCTAATGAGCCACCAGTGCCAGTGCCTCAGAGTAGATTTCCTGAGAATCTCGCCAACCACCCTGTCAGCAATTCCTCTAAAATCCAACCTAATTGAGCATCATTTTCCTTCATTGTGCCTTAATTTACTCCTATTTAACATTTTCTTTCTTCAAATCGAGCAGTCCCTTGAACAACCCCACGCGAAAGGGACGGAATGCCGAGCGGCCGACAAAACGCGTAGCCTCCTTCATCTGAGCTAGCACAGCTTCATGTCAATCCAAGCCTGAATGCTTAATTATTCAGATCCTATAGCGCCGTGGCTGCTGGCTGCTTTACATGCTAGCTGAGTGGCACACAGGCTCAAGCTTCACCTAAGGCTTGAAAGCGTCCGACACAGAGGAGGCCTGTTCATTAATTAAGACTTATAACCTGGAAATTTCTTGAAGCATTAAATACGAAATGCTTGTACAAACCGAGCGGATTCCACGGCAGAGAGAGAGAGACAGAGAGAGAGACAGAGAGAGAGAGACGTTTAGGGACGGGAATTTTAAATGACTGCTTTTGCACACAGCATGTATAAATCTAAGACTAACGTAAGGTAACGCGTTCCTGTTACAAATCTGCACCTCCCGCTCCCAAAAGAAGGTTCACGCACGCTAAGAGTCGGCGAAAGGAAAATCTTGCCTTAGTGGGGACTTGAAGATTTAATGACAAGCAGAGTAAACAAGAAAAGCCTCAGTCATCTTGTGCTCACTTCCTGTGAAAGCTACGCTTGCTGGAAGTGAATCAGACCGTCAAGGAGCTCTAAACATGGCTGAACACTGCAACAAGGCTTCCCCGTCCTGGGGTAAAACCTACTCTATAAATAGCTAAATTCTGAAATCGAACCTTTTTTTTGAATTTGGGCACTCTGATTAGACGCACAGCTTCTGCAAAAATAAATGAATAAATAAATAAATAAATGAATAAATAATTGTTTAATTTAAACACTCTTTACAGTTTTAAACTGTATGAAAATTGTTAGGTCTTTTATAGAGCTGACGAGCTCAGTATAGTCAAGATTCAGAAAGTTCCGAGTAAATTTTCCAACAAAGTTTCAACATAAACTCATTCCAATTACAGCTGTGAATTGAAGGCAAACTGTCGAGTCGACATGATTTGACTTTGTGGAATTGCGATTAGATTCCATTCAGTTGCACTAATGTTTGCCTCAGGTTTTAAGTATTAAAAAAAAATACTTAATAAACATAAAAACACGTAATTTTTTAATAGCTTTTTCATTTATATGCGGATTGGGGTTAGGGGTAGACGCCATAAATAGTTGTTTAAATATGACTTCTTGTACATTCTTTTATTTACTCATTACTTACCTGGTTGGGTGGCTTAGTGGTTAAGGTACTGGACTGCTAATCAGAGAGGCCCAGGTTCAAACCCCAGCAAGTGTTTGAAAATTTTTCAAGTTCAGTTAACAGAGCTGACCAACAAATAATTAATTTGCAATTCCAGTACTTCCTCTAGGAAAAAAAAAAAACAACACGTCTAGAGCAAAGCGAATTTTTTTTTTAAGTTAATAACAAAAAAATACTTATCATTTCATTATTGAGAAACCACAACGTTCAAACTCCAATGCTTCAAAATACTGCCTAATTTTTGACACACCTTACAGATCATCACCACCAACAACAGCCAAAAATCCCCCAAACTGGGAAATCTACTACCCTGACATGTTATATCATGAGTTTGGAGCTTAATGGTCGATCCCATGCTGGCATAAAGATAAAAATCAAGAGACTAGCCTAAAAACGAAATGCTCTTTTAAGCAAATACAATCACACGAATAAGAGAGAAACATGAGCCAAAGTCCAAAATCAACAATTTAGCCTGCTTAAGTGAGCACAGCTTCATCTTCGGGGGGTATTCGGGGAGCTAGTAAAGCCTCCACTTCAGCGAAAATGAGCTGTACGCAAACAAAGAGCGGTAAAATAGGACAGAGTGCGAGTTCAAGCCAAGGCCACTAGACTAGTTTGAGAGTTTGACACTTCACCCCGTTTTAACTGTGGAAAGACGTTTGCACGACAGCTTTCAGCTGAGATCCTCTTATTAGCTGGAGTATAGCAGTTTACTTGTAAAGTATCGACTGTTGTGGGTTCTTTGGCTAATGCCGAACATCAGGATCTGAAAAGTGTTTACACAACAGATTGTGCAATTTTGCCTCACCGCTGTTGCCTTCCAAACACATCAGATGCTGACTGTTTTCCTCGTTGCTATGGCAACATCACCAATTTGGCCCACACTAATTGATCATTTTCCACTGTGCTGCAGAACTTGGAGACCATTGTGTGTGTGTGTGTGTGTGTGTGTGTGAGAGAGAGAGAGAGAGAGAGAGAGAAACGGAGCGTGCGCTGAAGATAGCGAGTAGAAAAGTTTCCCTGGCACGGGAGAGATTGAGGGCAAAGGTGAGATCGGTAAGATGAGAGGGCCAACTACAATGCGCATTCTTCCAAGAGGGTGTGTTTGACACGCTCGCTGACATTCTCACAGCTTTGGCTCATGGCGGGAATCGCTTCTGGGAAATAACAAGCTGAAGCTGTGACTTCACCGGGGATTTTTTTTTTTTTTTTTTTTTTTGGGGTCCACGGCTTGCTTTTATATACATCATGGAAATATCACTATTAGACAACGAGGTGGTTTATTTTGTAGATTCCGAACAGTGTCTATGCTGCTTAGTACTGAATGAAAGTTGAGAATGAAGTTTGTCACAAGTTTGTCTAGGACAAAACTTTTAATAAAACAAAGAAAAAAAACCCTTCTATATAACCTTAAAACTGCAGGAGTTGGAAGTATAGCATTTTGAAAAATCACACACAGTTTTATTTTTTATCTCAAACTATTTTGACAGTTTTTTGCCATTTAATGAAACTCAAAAAAAAAACCATGCACAAAATACTCATTATCAGTTTGCAGAATTTCTTGCTTCATGTAAAAAAGACTTGTTTATCACAAAGCGGCAAAATGGAGTTATCTCAGTTCGCAACCTGTTCACACACACACACACACACACATACACACCCATACACGCAGCAGTCATGAGCACCAGTTATTCTTCTCATAATTAGCTTCTAAAGAGACTGAGTTTCTTGTAGTTTTAATAAAGCTTTGCAGAATAGATCTCCAGGCTTCCTGAAGGACTTTTTCAAGTCCCTGTACCTGAGCAGTTTCAAAAGAATGGTTTTTTTTTTGTTGTTGTTTGTTTGTTAAGCCATACAGTAACCTATGATTCATCCAAGCAGAAAAGAAAATCTAACTGAAAGCATTAACTAGTAAGAAACTGGTGCAAATGATGACAGATGATCAGGACAGTGATTATTATACTGCTGATGCTGAATGCCGAGTGGTTGGAACAGACGAGAGGGGAAATGAGGTCGCTGCTGAGGTTGTTACATAAACAAGCGATTTTTAAAGTGCATCTTTGCATCTTCTGTCACAGTAAAACATCGGTTCACATTTCTTTCATTTAATCCACATCATTTAACTTTATATGACGAAGTGTGTGTGTGTGTGTGGGGGGGGGGGGGGGTACTTTTATAAAGTACTGTAAATACCCATTTCATTTAGCCTTCAGGATTATGATATTTTTGTAGCTAAAAAAGTGAAACAAACAAAAAAAAAAAGTAATGTTTCCCATTAAGAAACAAACAAACAAAAAAAAAACCATGGGGACATAAACTTTCACCCTGTATTGATTTACACTTTTTTTTAATCTTTGGCTTTAATACCTCGGGTGTAAGAGTGAGAGCTGGCAACATCGGCATCCTTTTGACTCCATTGATAAAGGGCAAATCGATAGCTCTGTGCTAAACATGAGCTCACGGTAACAACTCCCACTTACACGATAACATAATGAGTTCGTGATGTTTAACCGTTTTAATTGTTTAGCGAGATTTTCATTTCAAACACGTTCCATGCAAACGCCTGAAGTCTTACCTTAAGTTCAGTTTAGTGACGTCCAGTCTAATGAGCTGCAGTGGTCTAAAAATGATATATGAAACGTATGGTGTATGTGTATGTGTGTGTGTGTGTGTGTGTGTGTGTGGTCTGACATTTTTTGACAAATCCTTATGCACCTGAAAGGATTCTGGTTTCCATTCATCCTCTTGCACACAACCTCAGGACGTAGCTCGCTTAGCAAAGCTGTCAGTGATGGAGAGAACGGTCCACTTAAATTATGTTCAAATTTTGTTTTTCAAAAAAAAAAATAATAATAAATTAAATAAAATAAAATGTGCTGTGGGTTGTTCAGTCCTGTTTATTAACTTAACTAAAAACCAAGCTAGTGACTTGAGAGATAAACGACACGTGACTAGCTTGCTAGCCTGAACGCAACATCGAGCGGCGCAGTCCCCTTCCAAATCTCGGCTTTGCCTGTGGAAACACACATGAGGGCCTGCACAACAGCTTGATCGCAAACAGATGTCTAATTATTACTAAATTGCTAGCAAAAGACGGACGACGCGCTCATACGCCCACAGACTCTAACCAAAGTCTGACAGATCACACGTTTACACAAACCGACTTACTGACACACCTTTACATTTATCAGATTTCCGCCAACAACCGTAATTACAACCCAGCAGCATTGTTTGTGGGAACAGAGATGTCACGACGCTGCACGAGCTGCAAACGAGAAGAGCTGCTTGGGTTTTTGCCTGCAGAATAACAGCGAGTCCTGAGAATGTTGTAATGGCAGCGGCATTAAAACGTCCAGATGTAACACTAACGCTAATTTGACAAGGATTTATTCAATCGGTTACTTCAACACGACTTGAGGCGCTTAGTCTGGAAGGATTATTGTGTGTGCGGAGAATATTAAATAAACACGCGCGTAATCTCGCTACGATTATGTAACTGCGAGTAAGTGAAGAGGTCAGCGCCTGCGCGAAGACTTTGGCTCGGACATGTCGATCGCGAGATCTGTTCATTACACACGGCACGAGTACGATTTCTAATTTATGTACCGTTCGCATTACAAAGCGCACCGATAACGGATTTCCGACAGGGGTGTGAGGACATGTGGTGAATGGTGCAGCTTCTCGTTCCTGCCCACGCACCGAGGCTCAGTTATGCAACTTATGCATTATGTTCCAAGCTCATGGGTGGATAAAATTACTAGTCCGGATGAGCAAATTTCATGCCCGGGCTATTCGATTTGTTTTTATTCATAGCTGACCAAAAGGAAAGTATGACCTCAAACATAAAAACAAAAGAGCTTGTGCTGTAGAGACCGCTTTAAATTTGCAGTTGTCTTTCTTTTTCTTGCTGGTTCCAAAAAAAATGACTAAATGACTAAATTTAGCAAGGAGCGGACCGCTTCAGGACTTGCCGCTGTGTCAAAATAATCCCCGAGAAATTTGTGTGATGAAGTCGATTTTCTGGTACTGAATTTGAAATCATTTCCCAACAACAGAACCTGCACAGGGAGTGAGTTTTTATCCGCTCCCATCTATGAAAGCTGCAAATCCAGTATACTTGTGCCAGAATTGGCTTGAGGTTATAAGACTTGCATTTTATAGCTACAAACCTGAAGGGCATAGTAGATCACCTCATAAACTTTCATGATCCATGAACTGTCCTCCTCCGAGGAAGAAAAAGAAAAGAAAAGGGGCAATTAAGATATACGGAGGTGTGTGGCACAGCAGCATCAGTGGCACAAACGTGGCGTTTCGGGCCTTAAACAGGAAGTGGGGTGTTTGGATAAATCTTGAGGCTTTGCTCAGTTTCGCTTGGCCCGGCTAACGCGAGAAAGCAGATGTCCGATTGTTTGGGAGGCGAGTGTGTATGTGTGTGAGAGAAAGTGTTTGTTTGTGGTTTGGCCTGGACAGCTGTCGGTTCCGAATGCCATTACTTCACTGGTGTTTGTTTTATTTCTCTCTCTCTCTCTCTCTCTCCTCTCTCTCTCATACACACACACACACACACACACACACACTCTTGTTTTCAAGCCGGCCTTCTCTCTCTGGAGACAGTGTGTGCCATCTCAGGAAACAGAAGGAGAGCAAGTTGCGCTAATGAAGAGTCTTCACACACGCACACGCCAGGACATCGCGCTGCCAAGACAGACGATGAGAGACAGAAAGGAAAAGACACTGAGGAAGAGAGGGAGACAGAGAGATTGCAGATGGCATTTATACCCACTACCTCCACACACACACGCACACACTCGCACTACATAAGACGTTTAATTACAGCAGACTCCTCCTGTGTGTGAATAAAAGCAGAACGAGGAGGACGAGCTGAAGGACAGCATGCGGCTAAACACTGAATAATGCGGCACAGATGCGTTACCTTTACTTCAACATGTGACATGTGAGACCAATCAGAGCGAGATCGAGATCAACCAGCAACCAGGCCTCAATCTGATAACACTGCTAATCAGGGTGTAGAAACTGAAGTATTCTAGAAAGGACAGTGATACTGGGAGTGTGAACAGATGGTGCATCTTGGTGTAGCATGATAAGGGAATGTAAGGAATAACTGTAATAACTCTACTATAAAACATATTAGGATATTTGTTCCAGCCTGATGCACACCGAAATAAATACAAGACGCTGCATGAAAGCTCTCTAATAAATACTGTACTGATTTACATTCCGTACTTAACATTTATGTTCTCCATAAATACTGAACGGCTATCAGATGTGTACTTAATTGTTGGGTTGGTTCTCATTTATGGTCTGTCCTTAAGAACGTACCACTGTATACTGTACTTACTTCCTAAAACATTCTAAGGGAAAATGTTGGTTCTCTCCTAAATACTAATATCATTTCTATACTTAATGCTACACTGATCTTGGGTCTAAATGTATTATTGTACTGATTTAATTTCTGTACTGTATACTATGTTGATTTTAGGTTAAGATCCAATTTTATCAATATCTAGGTGAAATATTCGTTCTATACAGTAGCTACTAAATACTGTACTGATTATAGTTATACACTGAATACCGTACTGATTTCGTTTCTATACTCCATACATGTTACACCAATTTTAGCTTCTCTTCATTGGCTTCCTGTCCATTTTAGAATTCAATTTAAAATGTTGTTGTTTGT
>JAOVVA010000019.1:17870056-17889173 GCA_028565275.1 Leiocassis micropogon
ACAAAGGGTATATACCAAAGTATTGAGATGAAATTTTGTTATTGACCAAATACTTATTTTCCACCATAATTTGCAAAAAAGTTCTTTAAAAATCCTACGATGTGTTTTTCTGGATTTTTTTTTAATTATTATTTTGTCTCTCATAGTTGAGGTCTACCTGTGATGAAAATTACAGGCCTCTCTCATCTTTTTAAGTGGGAGAACTTCCACAATTGGTGGCTGACTAAATACTTTATTACCCCACTGTATAAGGCAGCACCATTTTGCATCCTATTTGTTCAAATCAAGATGTAATAGGACTTTATTTTGTGTAATTCTAGATTCTGCTATGACCTGTGGTTATGCCTTGGCATCATTCCCACCCACCCATTGGTTGTATATTTCATCAACTATCCGTAACAAAACAGGATCTGTAAACCCAAGCTCCACTGTTGGTAAAATTCATCAGAAGTTCAGCCGTGAACAGAAAGAGTAGACAAATCAACCACAACATGCTCAACCAATTCCCATGGCTAAAACAACGCCCAGATGGTTTACATTGGTGCGGTTTGTCTCACTAAAGCTTCTGCACCGCTCTTTTTGTTCTGACAATCAGGAAGTGTCAATTCAGCCGATTGTCATTAACAAATAGAGATCCTTCTAAACACCCATCTCCTTCTTTGACGTAACATGCTTATTCTTTGCTATTCATCGCATCGCACCGCATGCTTCCAATTTGGTGCTTTTTATCAAAGTAAAATCAATGAGGTTGAGTGAGGATGAATGAGATTGAATGGAAAAATTAAGGCAGGAATAGTGTGACCTTCTTGCTTTTCAACATGCTTTGAGTTCTGCTGCTACAGAAGCTTGACAATACTGGGCTTTGTGGTAAGCAAGGCCAACTTGCGTTAACATTTGACGTGTTAGCAGTACTGATGTCTCAGGACTACTTCAGGGAAGCAGGTATACTTCTCTGTTTGTTGGTAATCCAGTTTGTTGAGCTGTTGCCTACTGGTTGGAGTATGCCCACGTCACACAAGTCAGTCGACACTCCAGTCAGGTCCAAGAGTCCGGTAGAGTACTGGTTTTAAAGAAAAGTTCAAATTACATATATATTATTTTCATTTAAAAAAAAAAAGAAAAACAGTCTGTTTGGCAAAAGGTGATCTAAACCTTGCTAGCTATATCTGATTTGGACAAAATGGACATAATCCTAATTAATTGCAATGACATCCAAGCTGTCAAAATGCCTGTGATGCTCCTGCACCATCACATCATCATAAATACAGAGAACAACATTTACACATTATATACAGATGACATTAGACAAAGCTTAGAAAACTTTGAAATGACACAATAAAAAGGAAATTAAAGGAATATGTATATGAGAAAAGAAGTAAGTACATTAATCACCAGTGCTTTCACCAGTGGAAGGGTGAATATACTCTATGAATATGGAGTTTCTTTTACATCAAGTGGTTTTAAATCAGATACAGAATGATGTGGATGATGCTAATAAAGTGAGACCTTGCAGTATTTTCTTTTATACACAGCAAGTTCTGGCCTCTCTGTGAGTTTATTTCAACTATGTTTGAGCGTATAAATGCGCGACCTTCGAAAACACTCTAGAGCGGAGTTACTTAAAGCTCTTTTCTAGGAGGTGATTTTTCAATACTTTTCAGGAGATAAAACTAAAACACCCATGGAGTTACAATTCGGGTACCGTATAGAATAAAATGTTAAAACTACAAAGTAAAATCTACAGAATAAGTGTAAACAATCTTGTTCATTCTACAAAACCAAAAAAAGGATAAAAAATAAAATAAAAATAAACTTCTGTTTTGCAGAATTGTGTTAACATGCAATGTAATCCAATTACATTCCATTAATAAATCCCTTAAAACTCAAGAGGTTTTTCTGATTTGTCATGTAGAACCATGTAGTTACTTTTAAAACATGTCAATCTTACTGCTTCACAAATATGTCAATGATGTCGCAAAAATGTAGAACAAATGTAGAGCAAAACGTGCATATTATTCGTTTTTGGTTACAGAAACAACTGAAAACAGCCTTAAATCACATGATCTTATATATCTGTGCTAATTCTTTGCATATGTGACCCTTTTTTTGCATTTTTTTTCTTAGTCATGTTCGTATAGTTGGTTAAAATGAAATAGAATTCAGTATTGCCTATGTTATGATGAAAAAAAGGATATGTCACTCTCTACTGCACAATCCTGAGCCCCATTTTTGTTTATTTTAACATAGTAATGCAAAAAATGGCTAAAATGCTCTGTGTTTTAAGAGATACTCCAACAATATTGTCAAATTAAATAATATTTCTGACACAACATAAAATTGCAAATAACACCATGGCTACTGATCTGATCACGTCTTTTCTTTCTCTCTTTTGTTAATATTTCAAATTGCTGGTGCTCCTTACTTAATTCCCACCTGTACATACAATCATCATGTACACATGCATAAAAAACTGTCTATTCTTATTTTTTGCAACATTTATAAGTTAAGATATAAAAAAATGCACACAATGAAGTGAAAAATAAAAAAATAAAAAAATAAATAATCCACAAACTAGACATAGGATAGACAAAAGTCGAATGCAACAACCAAACAAGGTAGCAACAGAGTAGCAGAAACCAGATTCGGATATAGAATTTATGTAGCAGTAATGACGAGTAATATTGCCCCTGATATTGTTATATGATGTTACGTATAATTTTGCTAAACAATATTTCAGATTAAATTGTTAAATGATATTGCACAATATTATTATATATTTTTTTGTTTTGTTTTGTTGCTTGTATATTACATAATTGGTGAACTGGCTGCTGTAACGTAACAATTTCTCTTTAGGATTAACAGTACTGAGCATATAATTCTTAAAAATTCTCCACTTTTTTTTTTTTTTGGCTTTATCCATAAGTTCACTACATTATAAACCTAAAAGTAGGGCTTTTTTGAGTAGAATTTGAATTAAATATTAAAATCCAATATTTTCCCTTTTCACATTTTGCAGGCTGTTAGAACTCAGAACTCCAGCTTGTCATCTTCAGAAAATATACCATACAAAATGACCATGTGAATGGTTTTCCCAGGCCACCACATGTATATCATAACAATTACATCTTTGAGTAGTTGGGCCATAAACGTTGACCGAAGATACCGCAAGAAAAGTCACACAGAGGGCACAGAGTGCAGCCCAAGAGAGCAGCGGAGGCCACCGCCTTCACGAATTCAACCACATATAAATAGGAAGCTGTCACTATGACAACGGATGAGGTGGAATCAGTGTAGAAGCGAGAATACAGGGAGGAAAGGTCAAACCACATACAGGTTTCCTGAAGAAAAGGAGAAAACAAAATATTGTAATAAAAACACGGGCTGAACTCAAATGACACACGAAAATGAGTTGTGTATCTTTGTATCACTGTGGGGGAAATTAGAAATGATTTAAAAAAAAAACATGTAACAGGGGTTAAGAGCTTTTGAGAGAGGGTTGCATGCTTTTGAATGCTTTGATTATTCCAAGCCTCAAGGGTCTGTTGAGTTGATTGTAACATTTTCCGTGTAAGGAATGTAGAGTAAATTAAATTTTGAGTAAAAAAAAAAAGAAAAGAAAGGACGTTCCATGCAGGTGACATCGACCTGTACAACAAAAGACTCCAGTTTAATTGGAAAGAGCTAAGTGCTACAAATCTGATAAATGGGACTGCCAGAACCCAGATATAATCTAATGTGCAGAAAAGTAGGCTAATGAAAGAATTTATAAGCTTCTCAAAGACGGAGACTACTAAATATAGCAATAATATGCAATATAAAGCTAATAAACTTTATTTTTTTAAACTATAAATTTAATAACACATTCATTAATCCTTGTTAACCCATCTCAGCACCGTTTCTGCATTTTTGCTCCTAAATGAGTAACAGCTTGAATGAGTTGTTTAGCATAGACTTAATAATTAGATGAAATTATGTTTAATTAGCATCTAGAATAATGGCAGAAAGACATTAAGGACATTTGAATCATTTGCATAAAAGTCATATCTATAATTTGTGGAACAAGGTTGTACGTTCAAAGTGAAGCAATCAGCTAAATTAATAATAGCAATAAAAAGAAAAAAGAAAAAAAAAGGAAGAACTTTCCGTCTTCTTGTGATCTTGAGAAAATTTGCTTATCTCGAATATTGGAAATGTTTCGTTCAGGGTAAACGTGCTCCACTAACAGGGTTGAGTTTATGTTGAACTTAAATGTAACAAATGACCCACAGACAAGAACGTTTCAGGAAACGGTGTTAAGTAGATTCGTAACATAAACATAAAACACATGATAATAAAATTTTATTTCTCTTTTACAAGCAGAAATACTTTTGATTTTGTAGGTTTTATTTAGCTTGTAAATTATGGATCCGAAATGTTGATGAATTGTTGTCATAAGCAACACTTCAGCAAGGGTTAACTTTTTTTTTTTTTTTTTTACATTTTTGAGATGTTACCCCTAGTTAGTTCACCCACAGCATTATTAATATTAATATCTGAACATACATTATTAAGAAATGTCATTAGAACCTATTACAATAAAAGTTTTATTACAAGAAAATAATGAATTTTTCATTTTAATTTTTTTTCTAAAGACATAAAAAATAAATATATAAATGTATTGCAAATAATAATAAATAATTTATAAGTTTATATTAAAATTTAGCTTAAAGCAATCTCAACATCTGAGGCATGAAAAAAGAAAAAAAAACTTAAAACGAGTACAAGAACACTATAGTTTCTATAAGCTATTCACTTGAGTGTAGGCAAATCCAAAAAAAAAAAAAAAACTCTCATAATAGGGTTATTCTCAGATGTACATTCCTGGGATGTTTGTTCTTTTTTAGAGTTCATCTGGAAATCCACTTGTAGAAAAATATTGCGAATACAACACACTTCTCACGGATGTGGGATACAGGCCTTTTGAAGGACGTACCCACAAGCGGAGGTTAAAAAAAACATGATTCTCGTGCAATTACTAGCAAAAACAGCTTTTTAAAGATTTTTAAAGGATTTTAAGATCATAAATTATTGATAATAGAAGATGGATTGGAGAACGGAAGCGAGTGCGAGATAGAGGAGGGAAAGAAAGGAGAGTGGGAGGTGATGAGATTATTTGACCATGCTGTGTGCATGATTACAAACCGATGATTAAAAATCATGTTTTAATGTCTGTTTTACTCTCCATCTGTCAGTATTAAACTTGACATTGGTGTGACATAAAAAAAAAAATCACAAGCTCCTGCAATTAATATCTTACTAAGTACCGGTGATATTTTCTAACAAATTTAATTGGTTCTGTGTCTTGAAAATTCAAACAAAATAATTTAAAACACCACAACCATGACCAGACAGTTACTAAGGATGAATGAATGAATGAATGAATGAAAGCAGTAAATGCGCCCTAAGCATAGTCTTTGTTTGTTTGTCAAGCTTCATACTGTGCATACAGGACAAGAGCTTCAATTGATGTACAGAACAAACACCAGAACAGTGGAAAGAAGACTGAACAGCCACGATACTAAGTAAGAGTGGAAAATAATCATTCATTACAACCATGGTGAGCCAGAACGCATCTCATGGGAAACTTATCATGATATTTTTTTGGTCGTTTTTATTTATTTGGAGCTCCAGGGTGGCGTAGTGATTAGCACAGTCGCCTTGCACCTCCAGGGTCCAGGTTCAATTCCCACATCAGGTTTGTGTGCATGGAGTTTGCATGTTCTTCTTGTGCTTGGTGGGTTTCCTCTGGGTACTCCAATTTCTTCCCACAGTCCAAAGACATGCTGGTTAGTCTAACTGGCATTTCCAAAATTGCCTGTAGTTTGTATGCATTGGATCTTGGACTGGTACCCTATGGACTGGGCAATGGACTGTGCAATGGACTGGTACCCTATCCAGGGTGTATCCCGCCTCATGACCAAAGTCTCCTTCTTATCAGGATAAGCAGTAAAGAGGATGAATGAATGAAAAAAAATTATCTATTTTTAACATATTATCTTTTGAATCTGAGAGAAGCCTTCATATTCAGGTTATTTCCTTAACAATGCATAAAGGAATAGTTCAAAGGTGATTGGAGACTGAAACAAAACAGGCGTTATTAGTGTATAATTAGTGCACATGATTAGATTAGGGAGCTACAGAGCCTCTGAGGTGACATAGTGGCATTTTATTAATAAGGCATAGCCACGCATTTGTATACTGAGACCAAAGGTTAATATTTCGCAGCCTCAAACTAATTACAATAATGAGTCATGACGTTATTGTCTGAGGATTTTAAAGTTATAACCGTGAGCTGTGCAATTTGCAGCAGTTCATTAAATAAACAAGTCTATTCTCTTTTTTTGTGAAATGGTGAATCTATTGACATACTCATGTCATGCCTTTTTCCAAGATTGAAGTTTATTATTGTATAAAGCATTGGTTCTTTTGTTGTACATTTATGACCACACCTTAAAAATGTCATCTTACTTCAGTGACTCTGAGAACTATGAAAAAAAAAAGTAGGAAGAAAATGATGTCATGACAGATGGGTGAACAGGACATGGAGAAAAACAAAATGCAACAGCCAGACAAAGAAAAAGAAAATGAGGGCAAAGAGAACGAAGGAATGAAGGAAGGAGGGAACCATGAGCAAAGTGAGGAGGAAGGGGAGGCACGGGATGGGGTCTCATCACTCTGCAGCTCCTGATCAATGCTGTGTGTTTCATAACGTCACTAACAAAATGGTTTCTCTCTCTCTCTCTTTCTCTCAATCTCTCTCTTTCACTCACGCACATATACACACACACGCACACACACACACACCCTGCACGGGCCTCATGGTAACGATAAGCAAAGACAGCACGTCGGCCAGAAGCACTCCTCACAAATAGTGCGCAAAGGGGTCAAGGTGCAAGCATTTGAGCTGGAATGTTGGGTTGGGAAAAGGCACGAGAGAGACGGAGTGACAGAGGAGGAGACGGAAGGGAAAGAGTGTGTGAGGGACAGGAAGGGAGAGTGTACGCAAATCCATGACTGTGCAGTATAAGAGCTGCCTTTTTTTCCCCTCTGCAAGTCAGCTTTAACCTAATGATAAATTAAGATTCGAACCATGCAGCCAGAACATGAACGTATAATTTTGTGCGTCCGAAACATTGTGAATACTTTTCAGGGGACGGATCGTAACCAGATCGCTAGCCAAATCTTTCTGCAAGCTCCATGAAAAAGAAGGAATTTGGCTGATTATGTGCATAGTCTGGTTATTAGAGCTTTTACAAAAGCATACCTAAACAGATTCTGCTATGAAATAAAATGAACACAGGTAGTGAGCTGGAAAATTCAAAGCAGGCCTCAAATTTCTATCTACCTCTTATATATATGTTTTATTGTCCTGCAATTAGATCTGCATTCGTTTTTACGTTGTGCCTTACATCTAGCTTTGTTCCTAGTTCAGTGACTGGATAATTCTGAGACTTTGTTGAAATCTGCATGAAATGCTACTGGTTTATTAAAAGTCATGTCCGGCTGGAAGCCTTTCATCTGGTCTTTCATGATGATGTGTGGAAGGAAGAGATGCCATCCGAGTGTGTGTAGTGAGATGAGGATGTCGTTTAGGTTGTAATGCCATGTCAAACATCATCAGAATGCGTAAGGAATGCCATCTCAGTGGCTGTGGTTATTAGTGCAAGATGTGCTGGTTGAGGTATTTGAGATTTGCATGCATAAGGAATGGCGTGTCTAAGGAATGGAGGGAAAAAAACACCCAGTTCTGCAGTCAGAAATCCTTTGTTGATATGAGAGCTCAAAGGAGACTGGAACGCTTTACCACTCTATACAAACACGGTGAGCAGAAAAGCATCCCGCACCGTGTGCATCCTTAAGGTGGATCGGATAAAACATCCGGAAACTGCAAATCCTGGTAGGAGGGAACAATAATCTGAGACTACAGCGGTAACATCTTGGACAGCTATAAAACAATTCTTTGAAGTAACATCCTTTAAGCTTCTTAAAACAAAGCCTACGAGGGCGGCTCGTAAAAACTAAAGCACATACTATTCCCGGATCACCAACCTTTCGAGCATCTTTGTACTACGATTGTTAGTAGATATGAAGATAAGTGCTTCTTGCAGGCATGAAGTGTTCTTCAAAATGGGATTTCCAAAGGAAAATCCCTTGGTCTACATTCTCTGCTAAGAACTAGATTACATGAGACGCACAAGAGCAACTTTGATCAAGTGATGCGTTTAAAAGGACAATGATTCATAAAGGACAATACAATGCACATATTATTTTGTGGGATTTGCTTGATGGTTTCGTTGACAGCTGAGATCTCAGCAAGCATTAAAGCTTTAAACAAACTCCTGTAGTCAGATTCCAGCACTTAGCAGAGCTATCGTGGTGCGATATCTATAAATGTAGTGCGCCCTGAGCGTGCTGCTTCGTTTGGTACGTAGCCAAGTCAGCCGCAGGTTCATGGACACAGAAACGAAAGGTCAATGCCGTTAATAAAGCATGGGACACACTCTCTGGCCTAAATTACCCCAGCTAATTCTTGCCTGCGATCACTATGCGCCTGTGTCTGGAAGGTGAGCACATTTTTGCGCATACCACTACCGGGTTGTTGGTGACGTGGGCTCTGCTGAATGCTTTCCTCGCTAAGGCTGAGGTCAGGCTGGGACAGAAGCGCACAAAGTGGACACAAGTCATTACTTTTGTTTAATTTTAGCTGCATGTGCAGGGATGGCTCAGCAGTTGAGGTTTTGGGCTTATTGATTTGAGGGTTGAAATTTCAAATTCCAGTATCTGCCAAGCCGCCGCTGTTGGACCCTCAAACCCTTAACAGGGATGCTTGTAATACTTCTGATCCTCTGACCCTGGCTTTCTGGAAAGCTGGAACAAGTCAAAAGACATAATTTACTCAATTCTATAAGAACAGACTGCTTTTATTGAAGAATTCAGTAAATTGTGTTTCTTAACATATTCCAGCATACTATTTTTTTTAACTTTCCCTGTTTCATCACTTTCTGGCTTATCGCTAACAGGACCATCTGTTTTCCAGTCTCCATGAAATGTAACCATAAACGGAGATTAAAAAAAATAAAAAAAAGCTCAAGATGTCATACTATAGTAAATGCAAATTGCAATTGGCAAACTGATGTTGTGTAGGAGGAATAAAACACATTGGTTTGTGCTATTATAGAAAAATAATAAGCTTTAGTGTAATGCTACTTAGCCAACCCTCACAACATATTAACAACATAACAATTACCAACATGCTAATCACAAACTTAATTTAATTTAGCAAGCACTCATATCAGCTCATATAGAACAGTACACAAATTGTGTTTAATCAATTTTATTCAATCTAATTTTACTACTCTGTTTACATTTTTTTAAATCCTTTCAGTATTTTTTAAAAAATGTCTGAATATTTGGTTTGCAAGCTAACTGCTACTAAATTAGCTTGTTAAATATGTATCTAACCTGATTTGGTCAGGTATATTCTTATTCTTATTTCTTAATATTCTTATTTCATTGTTTACTTATGACAAATCAAAACAAAATATTATTTAAGTTAGCTAGCTAGGTTTTGTAGCTTAGCTAATGTTTTCTAATAATCACCATGCTGTGCAGCAACTGTTGCGCTTATTTTGTGTGACTGCAAACCGTGTACACATACATAAAACTCTTTATTTGCTTTTTATACACAACATACTGTACTGTATCTACCAACAGACAAAAATCTCCAGTCATACCACAACAACTCCAGGTTTGCATATTAGCTAGCTAGATAATTAAAGATTATTAAATTGGCTTGTTAGCTAGTTTAGCGTCTACAAAGGTGAGTCAAAATGATCCACAATGTGGCTGTAGAATTTTCGGATATAATCACCTTGCTTCTCAATAGACTTTGTCTATCTGTCTTTCGTATTCCCTCATTAAAAATGAGCTGTAAGCCAAGAATGCACTGCTGTCTTCACTTCTTCATCAGAAGTGAATCTGCGTCCTTGTACGTCTGCTTTCAGGGGACCAAACAGGTGAAAGTTTGATGGAGCGAGATCAGGACTTGCGAGAGAATTCCTTAACACCTCAAAACCACGTTTTGGCAGAATGTTGACAGTGTGGGGCAGAAGTGTGCAGATGTGCATTGTCATGCGAGATCACGATTCACTCGGATACCGCTCCTCTGTGTTTAATCTGAAGTTTAGGCTTCAGCTTTTCAATAAGCGTCTCCCTGAAACAAGCAATGTTGATTGCTGAACCTTTTTCCTGATAATGTTCCAATACTGGCCCTTGAGAATTCCAGAAAACTGTAAGCATCAATTTTCCTCTGCTGTTTACTCTCAGGCTTGTAGTGATGAATCCATGTCTCATCACCTGTAATGATTCTTTAAAAAAAAGTTTTACTTTCCTTAAAGTATCGGTCCAAATTTTGTTCATTTATATCCAAACACTGTTTGTGCTCTTCTGTGAGTTGTTTCCGCACCAGGTTCATCCTCAGACCAGGGGAAAAAAAGCCTGCATACCTGCATGCTGCTCTGCTTTCATGCGAATCACAAGTAAGGCATCCATTTTTGCTCGCATCGCAGTTACAAATGAACTGATGTAACACGTGCACACTGCACAACAGTGACAGGGGAGACAATAGCCTTGAACGGAAGTTTTAATATAACCGGATAATTTTTGATTCACCCTCACACATTAATGGAATCTAGCAGCGTTAGATAGATATAAAAAACATTCTTCAAGTTCTGGGTTACTTTTAAATTATACATATCGCTAGTGCTTGGATACTATCAAGGTAGAAAGTTTTCTCAGTATGTCCTCATTCACAAGAAATATCATCACACGTCCCGGTTTGACTCGAACAGTCCCGGGACGGTTTAAGCAACATTTCAGAATTTCAGATTTTTTTTCTTGTAATAGGCAAAATGTTAGACAACAGGATATTTCTGTGCGACACATCAGTACAGCATCATAATAAACATGATCACATGAGGTGTGGAATTTTATTGTCCTTATTATAACTTACCATTATGAAACACTAGCCAAGTTTCAAGCTGGCAGGCTGGAGAATCAGTGCCTTCTGCCAGGACTATACTTAGAAAATTACACCATTTCTCAGCTCACTGCCCTAGAAAACATCCCATGAAGAGACTGAATGACACGATGTACCACACCCTGTCTTTCGTTTTCTATCCAGGTTTCTTTAAATCTCTGTGAAACGTGAGGATCAATGATGCAATATGGGTCCGGGTTATTTTTAAGAAAGATTTGGTGATGAACGCTATGTCTTTGGCAGCTTCTCTCAGTCTCACATCCTGAAGAGCAGACGTTTGTCCGTGCCACGCTATTTATGTCACACTGGCCGATCCTGAATCGGCTCCTCTTCGAACTGGACATTGTGCGCCTCTCTCTCTCTCTCACTCTCTCTCTCTCTGTTTTTGTGCCTGTCTGTCTCTTATGTAAGAGGTGGATGACAGTCAGATTGTCCTCTCTGTAACCCTCATTCGTCTCAATGTTATCTTTATGTTCCATGCCATTTCTTCATTTTGTAAATTATATCTGTCTGATTGTTAGTGTGGCTTGTAAACAGTGCGGTATTCACAGCCGCTATTTGATGAATAAAGCAGACTATATGATTCTCTCAGAAGCTTTTTAAAGGAGTTGTTTGTGACTTTTTAACACCCTATGTTATGGTAATGAAAAACAAAGACAACTGACAACGTCTTCCTTCCCCTTATACCTACAGATTCAGCTAAAGTACACAATAATTGGGTATAGGACCTCTTCATCAGCTTCTTTTCTAAGGAAAAAAGGTAGAGCTGAACAGCTTGGCTTGGGCCCAGGCTCATGCATTATATCAACCAATAGAAAACAGTAAATTAAGCCAAAATGAAATATGTGTGGGGTAATTTTGCATATGATGCAAATGACTACACCTTTACATGTATGATATTTGGGTAATATACAAAGCTTGCATGTGAATTGTGATAAAATTCTGCAATCAACAAACATTTTACGTTACCAGAAATCTAGAGCTGCTGTAATGTTTGTCAAAGGTAGTTTTTTTTCCAGATAACTAACGAAGAGTGTGCTCCTTTTACTTCAGCTGGGAGACGGAGAGTATGAGGGATTCATGAAGGGGAAAATATTTTAGGCAGATATTTAGCAGCAACAAAAATCCAAGGGGTGGGGCTGGACCTAATCCAACTCCGTCTGTAACCCTAGCCCTTACCCTAACCATAACCCTTATCCACTAGGCACTCTCCAACATGGAAAAACACACTTAATAACACACTTCTTCAGACTGAAACTTACTGAATTTTCTCCACACCCCTTGGTCTTTTGGATAACACCCCTCAAAGGAGGAGGTGCTGGACCAGGTCCAACTCCATCACTTGGATTTTTAGATTTATTCCATCCAGGTAGGAGAAGCTGAATCAGATCTGAGTCCTCTCCCCTGGATTTTTTAATTGACTCTGTCCAGGTAGGAGGAGCGGGATCTGGTCCAACTCCACCACCTGGACTTTTGGCTCATCCTCTGGATTTTTCAAGTGACTCTGTATAGGTGAGAGGAAGTGGATCAGGTCTGACTCCACCTCCTGGACTTTTGGATTGATTTCATCCAGGTATGAGGAGATGGATCAGGTCTGAATCCTTCCCCTGGATTTTTTTTTTAAGTGACTCCCTATAGGTAGGAGGAGGTGGATCAGGTCTGACTCCACCCACTCAACTTTTGGATTGACTCTGTCATGGTGGCAGGAGATGAATCAGGTCCAATTCTACCCCCTGGATTTTTGGAATGATTTCATCCAGGTATGAGGAGATGGATCAGTTCTGACTTCAACCCTGGAACTTTTGGATCCGCGGTACTTGTAAAACAGAACCTATAAACAAATAACGGGTTATAAGAAATATCCTGTGTGGTGGAAACCTGTTGTATCACTGAGTTTTATCAGAGTTTAGTCTGATATTATAAACTGATATTGGATTCTATTTCACAGTAAGGAAAATGTTAGCTATGATAGCTAAAGGCAGTAAGACTTTATCGTAGGCATTTTCTGTGAAAGCGATACCGACTACATTTCTAAACAGTTAAAAGCACATTTTGGATTATCTAAACTTAGCGTTATTTACAGAAAATGTGGCCTGTTGTGTTTTATATATTTTTATAGAGACACATGGATGATGCTTGGGTGGCAGGCTATGGCATGTGAAGTGACCCTAATTGACAGAGTGGAAAATTGCTAAGTTAAACTGGACACTATGGTGCATGAGGCTGGAATATGTTGGAAATGTCGGACTTGCCAGAACTGAAGCCACACTGGAACCGGCAAAGCTTTTCTGTTTGCACTGCGTTCACTCGGACAGTGCTGGGATTCTGGGCAGACAGTCGGCACACTGTACCAAACTGCCAGCCAGGCTAATTTATTTGTTTGCCTACAGCCTACTGATGGGGGTGATTTTTAGACCAAAGACTTGTGTGCTTTAAGTGTAAAAAGAAGTGCTTTGGATTCAAATAGACATGACTAGCAGTAATATTTCACACTGTTATCAGCAGTTTCAAATCTGTTCCCTACATATACACGAATACCAGCAGGTTGTTTTGTGAGAGTAGGTTTTTTGGGAAGGTCGTTCTAGAGATATTACACTTAGACAAATGTTCCTGGCAGAATTAAATGCCAGAGAAAAGGTCTGGGTGAAATGAATCCTCAAAAAGAATGGGTTCATTGAGCGTTAATGTTTGATAGCGCACTTTCAGTGGGCATGTTTGGGATTAAAGGAGCTGTTTTCGTTGTTTATTGAGCCCTCTGCTGCCTGCGAAGGGGATTGCAATTGAAAGGAAAATATCGCATAAATGCAAAAACATGGCATCCTTTCATGACTAGGAACAAAAAACCGAAAAGGCACTAAAATTATTACAAGATGTTGGCTGTTGAAGTTGATGTCTCCTTACGGCTCCTGTCTTTTTGGAGTTTTACGTTTCTTCCTGTGTTTTTTTTTTTCTTCTGGGTTTTCTTTCAAGTTTCCATTCACCTCCTACAAAACATGCCAGTTGCTGGATTTGGGACTCTAAATCACCCTCAAGTGTGTGAATGTCTATGTGAAGCCATGTGAATCACTGGTGTCCTTTCCAGGCCCTATTCCAGCCTTACAGATGCTGTTCCTGGGATAGGCTTTTCTGCCATCCAAATCCAGGCCAGTATAAAACACTAACTGAAGCTAAAGGAATAAATAAACACCACAAAGTATACAGGGATGGATTTATTATTTTAAAAATAGTGCAAATAAATACATACAAAATAAGGCATACAGTACATATAATAACATATTTGATCAAAATGCACCAAAAAAAAGTGTGAATGTTTTTTTTTGGGTTTTTTTTACATGTTTTGGAGAGCTCTGCTGGATTTGTAGTGAATTGCAATCTCAAATACAAACACGATATTCTATTCACATTCACTATCCTGTGTTGAACTTTAATTAAAAAAAAATATATTGCAAGGATTTGTTTCAGGTTGTATGGAAGGCAATTTTTAAACAAGAAAATTAATAAAAAATAACCTTGAAACAGTGAGGCACTGGACCTCTAATGCATGATAATACTGTAAATGCCACTTTGTTTTTTAAGATATGTTGAAAATTACAAGATGATTTCAGGTCCAGAAACAGTAGGAAATAACACTGAAATTGCATCATGATTTTGATTGTTCGTTGTTTAAAGAATGACAACAATCTACCACAACATTCATTATTGTTGTCACATATACAGTATGTTTTAAACAGGGCATTCATCTTCAGTGCCATGGCAGACAAAAGGAAATCAGAAAAAATGTGTCATATGTAATATCAGTGAGAAAATTTCACACACCTCGATCAATTTATAAAGGGGCTTGATAAATCTGTTAATTATGTTCATTTATGTAAAGTAGATGAGTTTACTCCCACGCTCACTCGTTCCCCATGCCGCTTATCTTGTATGCGGTCACTGGTGGCCCTGAGCCTATCCACAAGGCAGGGTACTACAAACACTCATACACACACTACAGGCAATTCGGAAATGTCAGTTGGCCTACTTTGTGTGTCTTTGGACTGTGGGGGGAAACAAGAGTACATGAAGGAAACCCACAAAAGCACAACGAAAACATGTAGACACTACGAACAGGAATCAAACCCACACTCTCAAGGCGACAGAGCTAACCACTACATCACCATCCTGCCCACATTGGGGTACATTTTGCATAAAGAAATGTATCAGTTCTAAAAATAAACCATAATTTTGTTCACTCTTTAGGCCACAAGCTTCAAAATCTCGAAGGTCGCATTCTTATATGTCTGTGTACACATACAGTATTTGCTTATTATCATACAGATTTGATAGACAAGACTACTATAAGAGTGACTGACTCTCTGACAGTTCTCACACACAGAAGCTCAGTCTTGAAAATGGGCTTTTCTCTAGGTAAGACACAAACATGTTCCCTTAAAGGTTAAACACTAATAGGCTTACCTGGACCTCTTGGTACACTGATTTCATTGATTCTGGACAAATGAGACATGTAATGTTTTATGTTATATTTTATATTATATTATATTATATTTTATGTACTATTTATAATGATATGTTTTATTCTAGGTTTTATGTTATGATGTGTTATGTTCTATGTTGTTATGTTATGTTTCGTGTTATGTTGTGCTTTAATGTTATGTATTATGTATTATGTGTTATGTTAGGTCATATCATGAAACATAACATAAAATATATCATAAGATAGCATAACCTAACATAAAACTTAATATAAAACATATTTAATTGAGTGTTAGGAAAGCTTAGGCATGTGAGATATCAAATAATTCAGCTACTGGTTCACATGGAAGTACTAATCTGACTATGGTTTTTTTTTTTATAAAAAATAAAATGTTATAGAACTGAAAGAAATATAGTCAGATAAGCAGGTGGTGAAAGTAGTGCTGGATGTTGTGCTGGATATTGTGCTTCTTGGAGTACAACTCATTCTAGTGTCAGTAAAGGACAGATACTTGGAGTTATTACCTACGTGCATGGAAAAATAAAATTTCCATTTAATTATAGACCCGAAACACAAACCAGACTCAGAGAAACACCTAGTGAGTCATACTGCCTACAGGTATTTCATAATCAGTGGCATAAAAGCTGTACAGTTTCTTGACTTGACAGAAAAAAAAAATCTGTTTCAAGGTTGTAAGTTTGTCTTAATGCTCTCATTTCTATAATTGGCTTCTTCTTTCTATAGTAATAATAAGTAATAAGTAATAAGTAATAATAATAATAATAATTGTTTTTAAAACTGTATTCTACAAAGAAAAAGCTAATAAAAAGCTCTGTTCTGATATTTCGATTTTATCTGAATGATAGTCTTTAGATGCTAGTTTTTTTTTTAGTTGACATGTTATAAAATATTGTTGTTTATTCTAGTGTTTTTCCTGTTATGATTTGGGTCTGTTTGCATGTTCGCCCTGTGTTTGGTGGGTTTCCTCCGGGTACCCCAGTTTCCTCCCACAGACCATAGACGTGCAGATTAGTTAGATTATTTGGTGTTCCCAAATTGCCCAAAAGGTGGGTGTGTGGGTGTGTGTGTGTGTGTGTGCCTTTGATTGATTGTCCAGATTGTACCCTGCCTCATGGCCTAAGTCTCCTGGGATGTGCACCAGGTCTTTCGACTCTGTACACAGAATGAAGCAGAATAGTTGATGAGTGATGTGTGTGTGTGTGTGTGTGTGTGCCCTGCGATGGATTGCCACCTCGTCCAGGGTGTACCCTGTTTTGTGCCCCAAGTCTCCTGGGATAGGCTACAGACCCACGCGACCCTGTATACAGGGTAAAGCGGTATAGACGATGACAAATTATCATGACGAGTGTCACCCAGTGATCTTTAGAGCTATTTGCTGTTTAAATTAAATGAATTTATATTTATATGTTGGAATTTTCCATTAATTTTTTTACCAAACTGTATAAGATGTGTCTTTTTTTCTTAGACCTTGGCTTTTATATATATATATATATATATATAATTCTCAGTGTGCAGGATTGCAACACCATTTAAAAACGTAAACGTTGGGTGTGTGTGTGTGTGTTGCATAAATCTGCCACGTTGACTGCAATACTCAAACCTCTTTCAGTTTACTTCAGTTGTAAGTGTGCACCTCAGGGATAAATCCGAAATATTATCAAACACCCTTTAAACCTTCACTACACCTGGAATAATATAACTCTATGAGTAGTGCACTTACAAGTCCACTAGGTAGCGGTTTAGGCTTGACTACTGGGAAAAGTAGTTAGCAAAACATACGTCTTTGTTTAACAATACTGATAGTTAAAAATGAGGTGTACTCACACAGATTTTTGTATATATGTATAAAACGATAAATAAACGATTTAAGTCAAATAATTTCCTGTGTTATATACTTTCTAACAGCGCACGTTTTGCTTCTTTGCTTAATGCAAATCCTAAATCGTAGTATAGTGCACTACAACTAGTCTATTTTACTTCCGCTGTAGGTAGGTAGTATAGGGCGTTATGGGTGATTTGGAATTTAGCCCTGGCCGTGCAGTTATGCGCTGATTCAAAATGGCGTTCGTGTAACTTACGTTTTTGGGCCAGTTTAAGTGTTGTACATGTTCTTTAAAAACAGGATAATACACAAAATAAAACATTATTTTACACACTTTACACAATTGGTAGACCATATCCGCAAGACTTTATAAGCTTTATAACCGTAAAATGCCCACTGTAGCTCAGGCGGTCCCATGGTGTAATGGTTAGCACTCTGGACTTTGAATCCAGCGATCCGAGTTCAAATCTCGGTGGGACCTCGTCCTTTTCTGATCATTACAACAAGGTCCAATTAAATAATGTCTGGATAAAACGAGATAATCTGATGTCGAAAACATAAACCCCGAGTGCTACAATTAGAAGGTCTATTTGTTTTAATCACTCAGATGATGCTCCAAACCCTTTCAAAATGTCTATCTATAATACTTATCCTGTAGGGTTGTGAGGGGTCTGGGGGATATCAAAGGGAGCTCAGGGTATAAAGTTGAGGAACCTGAGGCAGGAATCGAACCATAGAGGTGCAAGGCGACAGTACTAACCACTGAACCATTGCGCTGCCTACTTTATTTGGGATTAAAGCAAATTACTTTAAAAGTATTTCCTATATAGAAGCAGAAGAGTGCCATGGTGGTTAGAACTGTGGCCTCTCACCGCCAGGCTCGAGGGTTCGAGTCCTGCTGTTTGGGTGAGTGTCCCGTTTCCTCACACAGTCCAAAGATATGCAAGTTACACTAATTGTCATTTCCAAATGGCCAGGCGTGTGTGCACTTGTACCCCCCACGATGGACTGACACCCTGACCAGGGTGTGTAGAGAGTTGGGTGGGATGAGTTCTTCAAAATATTTTTTTACCTTTTGGAGGCAATGTAAAGTGTAAACAGAGTGTTATGTACCTATAGTACATTCATGGTACTAAAAGCCATTAAAATGTTTATTTATATGAATATTAATTGTTTGTTTTTTAAATTATTTTCCATTTTGATAGAAATATACAGTAGAAATGTTAACTTTAATCTGGTCAGTGCAATGACAGCGGTGGCATCATTACTGCAGAGTTTCTTCACAGATCAAAACATGGAACATGGAAATTTTAATGACATGATAAGGTGTATAATTTAACTATTTATGTGCTTTTGAATAGCTTCAAGGTTTCTTGTTTGAATAAATGAAAGGTTGTTTCCTGTCCTTGATGGCAGCCCTGTGTGCAGATTATTGTTCTCTGGCTCTAATCAAGCATTTAATGAACTGCATAAATATAGTCATTTTAGTCATTAACATAATTTTTATTAAGATAAAAATAAATATAATTAATGATATTTTATTGAAAACTGGGCAGCTTTGTCCTGATGTGAGGCTAAAATATTTCAGAGTTAAAAAAAATAATAAAATAAATAAATATAAATATATACAAATTAATATTAGGCTATATTTAACATACATTCATTTATTAATTGCCTAAGTTCATTATTTATCTTTTCTTCAGACTCTTCTAAGTTTCTCTAG
>JAOVVA010000019.1:17889273-17903650 GCA_028565275.1 Leiocassis micropogon
GTTTCTCTAGAAAATACCCGGACGTGACCTCCTCCCTTTTAAAGCGTGAACTGGGCTTACCAGCAGTCTATGGAGCAGTGCAAACAAAACAGGGAAGGAATTCAAGTATGACATCATAGTTTTCATGCAAAGCCAACATTCAGTGCCATCTACTTCCCACATTAATGTCTTCAAGCATGAGATGATCTAAACATTTATATCAAATTCCATTGGGTGCATTTTGCAAGTGACCCAAAATAACTGTTTGACTTCCTCATGAGTAGAACCCATGATATGCAATGCGAAAGTTGTTCAGCTCAAAGAACTTTAAATGTTTACTGGGTTTCATGTGCAGATGTGCAAGTGTGTATGTCTGCAGAACAATTTCTGCTATACGGTATTACCCAAATGAGGGTGGGATCCCTCATGAGTCTGGTTACTCCCAAGCGTTCTTTCGCCTATTGCCACCTCAGGGAGTCTTTCCTTGAGTATAGCCCTCGGCATGCTCATCAATCAAAGGACTATCTAATTATTTTGGTTCATACACATTTTATGTAAATTTCCATAATTTTCTTTTATTGTGTTGGGACAATGACAATTGTTAAAAGCATTATACAAAATAACAAGCACCTACGCCATCGCCACCTGAATGCAGGCAGTGGGCACAGTGGGCACTTAAAAAGGGGACATACCAATACAATTATATTATGGTATAATTTTAGAATAGACAGAATAGGAGAGCCCCTTATTAGAGCCCGTACCACATTACGACGACATAGGATTTATGTCATGGTCCTTGGCGAACAATAGGGCCCTTCACACACACACTACGTCATCAGCACTATTAGAGTGATGATGACGACGTAATAGCCATGACTCCTCATGTTGATGTCATAGTGTTTGGGCCCTAATAATAATAATTTGCGACATCGCTCATTTAACATTTGTCCATTTGTACAATGGACATTATTAAAAAAACAAACAAAGAAGAGTCTGTAGGGTTTACGTTATTGTTAAAACTTGAATTTGACGATTGAACATCTATCCAATTTTTAAACAGAGCCCAGAATAGGCCTCTTAAATAAAATCATAAAAATCTTATAAACTTTACTTCTCATGTTATGCTACAACGAAATTGAAAAGGTATACTATTTAAAGACAGTGACATTTAGTATAGGTTAGTATCTACTACATTAAATATAACTTACACTTTCTAGCAAAGCACACCTCAACCAAATGGTAGAGACAGCTCAATTAGGTGACATTTGATGCATTTTAATACAATATTATGGCTTAAAATGTGCTCTACCAAAAGTTAAGCAGAATATTAACAATATTAAATTAATTAATTATTCAAATGTTTACTTAATTGTTGTAACAGTTAATAGTTATTATTGTTATTCTTATTTTTTACTCGTACCAGTGTGCCCAATTGGAACATTGTATAGTAATTTATTCATTTTGAAAGTCAAAAGCAAGATAACTGTAAGGATATTTTTAAATATATAATTTGTCCTTAATTTTTAACCATAAAATCTTGGCACATGTCACATGAAAAAAAAAACAAGTTTATTTGCACTGTTGATTGCAAATAGGTCTCACAAATGTATCACATTTTTCTACATAAATATTATTTATTATTAGTGCGTAACAATTGTATAATATTCCTCTATAAAAGTAAGAAATTCATACCTAATACATCACACTTCAGGTGACTTTTCTTAAAAAAAAAAAAAAAACCCTGTAAAGAGTGAATGTAACTGAAAAAAAATTGGTCCAGTGCAATAACATTTATTGTGCTCTTAATAACAACAACAACAACATCAACGACAACAGTCCTTTACACAAATTTAGAAATGACAGTTATTCACACACAGGAGATTTAAAAGGAATGTTTCAGTCAAAAAAATCTAATCATGAGCTAGATATATGCAAATAATAAATTTTTCCACAACTCGCCATAATATAATTCTAGAGAATAAAGGGGGAAAAAGCCTTCCGCTAAGAATAAGAGAGGGCCTTGGGTCAAAAACACAAAAAACACCTATTTACAAATGTATATACACATATTTAGGAAATAATTACAAATTTCCCTTAATTGTTTTCTCCATGTGTCAGTCTGCAGAAGAAAAAAAATCAGTAGGTGAATTTACTGGCAACCAGCTGGAATTCCCCTTTCAATCTGATTTTTGGGGTTTGATGAAACGCACAAGATTTCTTTTTCCCTTTTCCCAGACAATTAATACAGAAGAAAGTTGCTAAATATGCCGACTCCCAGGCAATCATTGAGATCTCTCTGTATCGCACCGAGCTAGCAATCTGCGAGGTGGACGAATCATAAAATTCATTGACTAGCACAAATCAAAGCTCCAATGGGCTGCTAAGTCCGATGATCTGGCTGCACAGAAACCAGCTGACTGGGCTAAAAACTGGCTAGTGTAAAAAAAAAAAAAAGACACACTATATTGATATAGTTAGATACAGTGAGGAAACTTTATCCTCTTTCAACAAACTTTGGAACCAATTCCTATCAGAAAAATCCTACAAAAGTGGAGTTCTAGCTCTTTCCTCACATCACGCTAAGGCTATAGCTATAGCTTGCGATAAATCGCGAATTGTGATTTGTGCTCGCATTATTTGCAGACAGATTATAAAAAGACACTTGATACATACGGGCTAATCACAGTGGTGTTAACTTTTGCGGTTTAGCCATAGTATTTATAAATTCAGACTGCTATATCAAGGCTATAACATGCTATAACAAGGCATTTCCGCTTTCTTACTGTAGCTAAAAGCAGTGTCTGACTAAGAAGTAAATAAAATCTGTTCAAAGTTGGCAAACTGAAAAGAACCAATAAGGAAATGCTTATAACTACTGCAAGCAAGTGCCAATTAATAAGTGGCAAGCTAGCTAAGAAACAGATTTGCTAGCTGGAATTTATACATTCTACCTGAAATCGCTTTGCACGAGGCTTGCAATCCGCACCCAACTTGGCACAGGTTTTACACCTGATGGCTTTCTGGACGCAACTCTCCCATTGTATCTGGGCTTGGGACCGGCACTGCTCTCCAGTGGCTTGGGTTTGGCCACTGAGAGGGAATTGAACCCGAGCCTTCCCCATGGCAAGAAAGAAACCTACCATTGAGACACCAATCATAGCTAAACACCAAGTAAAAGTGCTTGTTTTGCGAAAGTCAATAAGACAAATAGTAGATTGCTGTTCTTTACCTCTTCTTATGAATGGGGAAAAATACTAATAAAAAGCTTTGTGCTACTGATTTGTCCATCCCTATTAAATATTACCACATGAATCACCTGAACTGCTTTACATGTTCAGGAGGGTGTTAAATGCCCCTGTTATAATTAGCCAGTCACAATAGGTAGCAGACAGAAAGGAAAACTAGATAAAAATTTCCCACCCAAAGGTCAACGTACTCTTGGATTCCCAGACCGCTCTGGCATCTTTAACATTTTAGCTCGAGTTAAAAAAAAGGGAAAAACCTTAGACTTCACTCAGGAGCTCTGGATTTTCAGTGGCTGCTTTTTACATTCTCGTTGCTTTATTACAGTGTTACAGTATGAAATCGATGAAAGGAAGGACATTATTTTGGACCAGTTAGTATAACAAAACTATACTAACCACCATTTTCTAAACCACTGTTCACATTCAGGTTGACGTGTTTCTTTAAAAGAGCTTAACAATAAAGAAAAAGTCTCTTTCCATTTTAGTGTCAGATCATTGATGACTCCAGAACATTGAGTTTATGATCTTCCTCGCTAAAACTGCGATTACCATTGCTGTGGCCATTCAGGACGAACATGGCCATGAACGCTTTGTCCTCGTCCACATGGGGTGGCACATGTTCCAGACTAAGGGTCCCCCGACTGCACTCGATGATCGAGGAGTTGGTCTGGTAGTTGTGAGAGTGAGAGTCAGTCGTCACCAGGCGCTGCCGACATTGGACCCGGTACTGCGCAAGCTTACGCCTTATAGCTGAGTGCACCTGGAGGGGGACATATAGAGAGTTTGTCAGAACAGTATTCACAAACATTTCTGAGATGCTTTAGATGTTCTAACTCAGGTGGAGCGTAACATTCTCAACTTCATCAAACATCAAACATTGTACCTCTCCGTTTCCAAAACATAAGATGATGGCAACTAGGAAGCCCTGTAGAAAGAGAAACGGTGCCGTGAGTCAGAAATGTGCAGCTACAGTATGAAGACTAATAAGCTCTGACATACTGATTAGATGAAATTCAAGAATGACGCTTATGACATTTCATTATTTCAGTTCATATTATGTTTATAGAGACACAATGTGGCAAATTATCCGTTAATAATTATAATGTGAACCCCTGTCTTTGAAATATGCAATAACGTGAATTAAATTCCTCTATAAGCCATTCCATTTAAAAAAGAGTAGGTTTAATTTCCTTATCATCATGAGTCATATGCCTGAGGGATCATTTTATAAGATTACAACAACATGCCTAAGTATGCGAGCAATAAAATAAACTTCATCACAGGTCATCTAACAAATAACCGAAAGCATGCTTTTTATGGCTAGGTTACGAGAAACATGTAGAAAGAATAGATTCATAGAGTCGTAGTCAGGTCTGTAAATCAGATCAGGACCAACCTGGAAATGCGTGAGGATATTCATGAAGAACTCGTACACAGCCGAAGCGAGTTTGCCCCCAGGCTGAAGGGGCATAAGGATGTAGTGAGCACCCATGAGGGGCACCAAGATGAGGGTGGCACGCACAGCCTTCATATAGGCACTGGACTCGGTCCTGTGGGTCACTTTCAGCTTTGTGATCAGAACACGCACTATGTTCAACAGGAAGAAGAGGTTCACCTGTATGGAGACAATGTTCATGGTGCAATTCGTACACAAGCACCTGATTAAAACCACTCATTCGTCATTTGAATGAATCTCTTGAAATAAATTCTCAGGTGGAACCAATCAGATATGAAGATTTTACTTAAGTCAGCAAAAGTCTTGATATCCCCCTCCCATGTCCAAAGAGCCAAACTTTCTTGAGGACTAGTTCTCCCGGCTTCTTGAAGGACAATCATTTTTTGACAAGTTTGTTTGTACCTGAGAAGTTTTAACAACTATAACATTGTGAAACATTAATTCATGCGAGAGAGAGAGCGATTGGTACACCATACTGGTGATGCTGAATGCTGAGTGGTTGGAACAGACGAGAGGGAAAATGAGGTTGCTGCTGAGACTTTTACATAAACAACGTATTTTTTTAATTGTATCTTTAGGCGCTTTGCAGCCTGTAATAGTAAAACATTTGTTCCAATTTCTTTACTTTAATCTACACAATTTTATTTTATTGTATATGTAGAAATGAGGGGAAGCTAAAGACCTTTGCATAGTACTGGATATCAGTACAGCACTCACCACCAGGGCGACATGGATTGGGCCATGGATGATGTAGAGTAGGTTAGAGTTGCTTATCCAGCACCTGAAAACATCACAAGTAAAACCAAAATTCAAAAGTGCAAATGTTTAAAAAGCAGTGCTGTAAAAAAATATTTGCCTCTACCTGATTTTTATAATTTCTTTGCATATTTGCAATCATATACATATATATGATTCATCATCATCAAAAAAAATTGATTACACAATGATAACGTGAGTAAATAAAAAATGCAGTTTATAAATGTGGGAAAGGGAATGCTTTACGCTGGATGTAACAAGACACATTTGTCTCATCCATCCACACAATATTTGCCCAAAAGCCCAAAATGTTTTTTTTGCTCAGCAGCTGGCATTTTTGCTCAGTCTCCTTCTTATTGCAGAATGATGAAAACTGATCTTAACTGTTTTAAATTGAGGCCTGCAGTTCTTTAAATGTTGATCTGAATTCTTTTATGGATTCTGGATGAGTTGTTCTTGTGCTCTTGGAGTAATTTTGGATGAATTGCCATTACTGGGAAGGTTCAGCACTGTTCTAAGTTTTGTCTTTTGTGTATAGTGTCTCTCAATGGGTTCTCTTGAGTGCCAAAGCCTTAAAAATGGCTTGGTAACCATTTCCAGTCTGATACATGTAAGTTGCTTTGTTTCTCATATGTTCTTTGATTTCTTTAGATCGTATTGCCTTTTTGGATCTTTTAGTGTGCTTCACTATCAGACAGTTTCTATTTAAGTGATTTCTTGATTTAACAGGTCTGGCAATATATTTACTCTGGTTTGCTTTGTGTAATATTAAAATTTGTTTATTGAACTCAGTCAGTGAAGTGTGACAAATATGCAAAACAAAAATTCAGCATATTATTTTTTCTGCCACTTTGTATAAAGAGAGAGAGAGAGAGAGAGCGAAATACTGATAAATACAAGCAAAATTCATTTACATGTTATGATCATATTTCATACGGGCCCCAGCGTGAATGGCAGCTGGAATAATCGGGAATCCTGAAAATAAAAGGAAATTGGTTAATTAATTAGATAAATGCATTTTAAATATTAATATAAATCAGAGGGAAATCTTCAGAGTGTAAGAGGGAGAGTGATCAGAATAAAGGAAAAGGAAAAAAACCCCTGCAATATATTACTATCAGACTCATTTTAACATTGCAGAGTGCTTTCATTATCTTGACTAATTTCATTGAACTCATTCTAAGAATCATTATAAAGGAATCAGTAGCACCCACATTAAACAACATTAAAGTTTTTTTTAAAAAACTTAAACATCTGATTCCACACTCTCAGTAATAACGCCCACTGGCCACTTTATTAGGTACACCTTAGTAGTACTGGGTCGGACCTGCTTTTCCAGCAAGGTGCTGGAAAAAGTCCTTCGAGATTTTGGTCCATATTGTCAAAATAGCATCATGCAGTTACTGCAGATTTGTCGGTTGCACATTAATGATGTGACTCTCCCATTTCACTACATCTCAGTGGTGCTCTTATTGTTATGGTGAACTCATTGTTCTGTGCATGACTTTGTGACATGGCGTATTTAACTGTGGTCATAAAGGGATGGACATGGTTAGCAACAATACTCAGGTACGCTGTGGCATTTACACCATCAATGGGGCCAAAACATCCCAAGAAAATCTCCTCCACACCAATACACCACCAGCAGCAGCCTGAACCGTTGATACAAAGGCAGAATGGATCCATGCTTTTATGTTGTTTATACAAATCTGAATGTTGCAGTAGAAATTGAGGCTCTTCAGAGGAGGCAATGTTTTTCTAATCTTCTGTTGTCCAATTTTCGGGAAACCCCTGCGAAATGTAGCCCGAGTTGTCTGATCTTAGCTGACAGGAGTGGCACCCGGTCTGGTGTTCTGCCGCTGTAGTCTATCTGCTTCAAAGTCTGACATGTTGTGTGTTTGAAGATGCTCTTCAGCATACCTTGGTTGTAATGAGATGATCAGCTTGAACCAGTCTGGGCATTCTCCTCTGACCTCTGGCATTAACAAGGCATTATCGCCCAGAGAACTATTCTCTGTAAACCCTAGAGATGGTTGTATGTGATAATCCCAGTAGAGCATCAGTTTTGGAAATACCTAGACCAGCCTGTCTGGCAGCAACAACCGTTCATGTTCAAAGTAATTTAAATCATCTTTCTTCTCCATTCTGATGTTTGGTTTGAACGGCACCAAATCGTCTAGACCATGTCTACATTCCTAAATGCATTGAGTTGCTGCTATGCGATTGGCCGATTAGATAATTGCGTTAAATAGTTGAGCAGGTGTACTTAATGAAGTGGCTGACGAGTGTATACTCTCATTCATGCTTAACCAGTGATTCCCTATGAACTCAGAAACCGCATAAAAGTAAATCAGACTCAAGTGAATCAGATGGATTGAACTCCTCACCCCAGCCCAGCAGGTAGTACCAGCTTAGCTGCTGTTCTCCCACAAACACAGCCACGATGATGAGTGTGTGCAAGTAGATCCCCTCACACAGCATCCAGAAGTAGGTTGAGCATGACGCGTAATGCATCAGACTCACCAGGATATTACAAAAAATCTGATAACGGTCATGACACACAAATATATTACGCATGGATAAAAAAGATTAAAGGAAGGGGTTCTGCTTCAATAATCAGCTGTCATCTGTGTATATTAATAAGTTGAAAGATTGAGACACACTCACGTAGTTGGAAGTCATTTGCTGATTGTAGATGACATTCGTTAACCATATGATCATGAAAATGGAGTTGAAGATGAAGGACAGAAACATGTTCTTATGGAGAGAGATCCTCTGGCAGCTTAGACACCTGGATGGATATCAGACACTGTATAATATGCACAAATCCACAACACAGTAACAACCTTAGCTAACAAAGTTTTATATACGAGGGGTGTTCAAGTCGAAACACAGACTGGTGATGATATTTCACAAGAACGGTGATGAGACTCTTAGCCGAGGTGGCTCGGAGCATACTGCAGCCGTTCCCGAGAACATTCAGTGACAAAATCGACGGAAAACTGGTCGCCAACTTGTGGAAGAGACACATCTGTCTAAAGGAACTGTACACACAATCATTCACCAACACCACTCGAACGTTACAGGAACTCGGCTGGGAGTTATTGCCCCACCTCCTGTAGAGCCCTGACCTCGCTCTAAGCCATTTCCACATGTTCCTTTGAAGGAGTTCCTGGGAGGCCAGTGTTTCAGACGTTCCGATCATGCTCCGAAGTACTGTCTACCTTGATGGTATCCAAGCACTAGTGAAACGCTGGGATGAATGAATTAGTGTAGCAAGGGAATTGCATAGAGAAATAAAGAGAGTTTTTACTCTCATAATCGTGTTCTGTTATTCTGCACAATCAAAAGTCCTTGAATGTGACTTGAATGCCCCTCATATATCTGCTATATCGCGCACATACCTGTCTTTTTCTCTTTGCATGAATTTTGCTTTGCGATAATCAACCAGAATATCTTTAGACGGGCCGTATATGAGCAGTTATTTGAGTAAACACACAATGCTTACACAATGCTCTGTACTCACTTGAAATATGAGAAGATGAAAATGGATATAAGCAGAGATACCAGAGACAGTACGTGACCCAGCACTGCCACATAATACATGGTGACTGCAACCTACAGGAGGCAGATAAAAGAAATGAAAAAGAAAAAAAAACTTAAAAAGAACACTATAATTTAATGCTTTCTGCATTTTCATCTGTCTTTTTCCGAATCATCTGGCACTTTTCCTGACGCAGCCTCCATAATTGACTTTGATTTTTCAGCTCTGTGTTCGGTTGAGAAGAATTCAAACAAAGAGATGGAAATCTATTTCCATGTTTGCAATTGGTCTAGATTACAGACTGGAGGTTTGCGCCAACAAAGATTATATGATTACTGAGTGAAGTGAAACTGATTAGTGGCGATTGCTGGGAAAAAGAAATCCGTGCCTCGTCACATCCCTGTAAAGTGGGAAAAAAATGGGCCAATGTATCATGTTGAACGCGTTTAAGTACAGTTTAGTGAAGCTGTAGTGATCGTTTGAATGTCTCTGATGATTCGATTCAACTCAAGCATTTCTTCATTGTAATAAAATAACGTATACTGTACATTCTATTAACTTATCACAGTACTCTACAGTTCTGATTAATTATCTATAAGAGGAGATCTAACAGACTTAGCACTTAGTCCTCTGCACGCATGCGTACGACGAAACGTGAAAAAAATTCTCCCACCGTGAGTTTTTCTTTGGTGTAGGCCGAGCACAGGGTGTAGTTGGACCACAGTCGGTTGCTTTCTGGGTGTCGGAACCACTGTCCATCCTCGTTACACACTTTGGTTACTTTTTCTGGGAAAGCAAGGATCCGATCAGAAAAGGTGCATCAAATTTTCATATAAAATCTGACAACGACAGTCTTTCCATTTCTTTTGTCAAGACATGAGGAGCGAAAAAACTTGGAGGCGCACCTGTTGGGTCAAAGTCTTGGAAGTAATTAGGACAGTCCTGTATGGCGATTCCCGGAGGCGAGTCTCCCCAGCAGAGCCATCCGTCCCACGTGCGGTTACAGTACGGCCCTGCGGGGGCAGTGTCGAGGTGGAGTGTTAGTTTGACACGACCAAGTAATTCAGTACTCATTCATCTACACAAGTCTACTCTGAGTCGCCTCCAAAGCGGCTTTATCCATGTAGGTGAGTCAAAAATTATCCGCACTCTGGCTGAAGAATTTATTATAACAAACTTTTAGAAAGAACAAATGCATCATTTCCCTTGATGTACCAAGACACTTTGTCCATCTGTCAACAAGCGTTCGTATGCTTTAACACCTCAAAACAAAGTTTTTGCAGAGTGTTGATAGTTCGGGCAGAAGTGTGAGGGCGTGCGTCGTCATGTGAGATCACAATGCCCTTGCATGGCGGTTCTCTGCGTTTAATCTGAAGTTTAAGCTTCAGCTCTTCAATAAGTGTCTGACTCTAACGAGCACTGTTGATTGTTGAACTGTTAGAAATAAACTGATGTAACAGGTTCACACCTGCACAGCAGTGACTGGGAAGACCAATAAAATCTTATCATTTTGATACATTCACATTTCATACAAACATAAATAATTCTTTTGATTGTGTAAAGCTGCTTTGCGACAATGTCAATTGTTAAACGCGCTATACAAATAAAATTGAATTGAATTGAATTGAATAAAGGTTTTGATATAACCAGAGTGCGGGTAATTTTTGACTCACCCTTATATAATGACTCATAAATAAGAAAACGAAAAAAAAAAAAAAAATAGACAACAGAAAAAAGAATCCCTACAGCTGCATATACAAATTAACTTTTCAATCCAATACCTAGACCATTTACCTTTAGGTTTTTGTAATGTTTAGTAATGTTTAATAACGGAGATGTAACTATTTACAATATAAACAATATTTATGAAATAAGACATACAACACTCTTTTCATGAAACTGAATCAAACAGATAGAAAATATATTATTTTCTCTGTTGTCTCTTCTTCCAGGATTTTCTTTCCTTATGAGATGTGTGTAAGTGACCGATAGGGGGCAGAATTGCAGCAACCCAGTATAGAGGATAAAGGGGTATATACGATGAGCGAGTGTATTAAAAATAAAATTCAACTTGTATATCAGGCTATATTCAGTCACATCAATTTACCCGAAGAATACCTGTAACACAAAAACTCGACACATCTCCGCTCTAAAACAACATGCGAGTGTTCAGGCGATAACATCTGTATTCACCACACTGACCCTGGACTACGAGCCAAACAGGGAGGATCTGAGAGCTCCATGTGATGGACGCAGTGTTTACAGTGGGGTTCATAAAAAGGTGCAGCAGTCACAAGAGCCAAAGCACAACAAGTGTAAAGAGAAGAAAAAAAACACACACAAAGAGGCAAGAGCATGTGCTTCCTCGGACCAGAGCCTGGTACACAATCCAAGGAAGCCTGACGCACACAGACAGAGGAGAAAACTCAAAGACGGTCAGGCAGCGGGCAAGAGTGACACTGACTAAGCCTGCTTCCTCTCTTTCAGGAGGGAGCACAGGCTTCCCCTTGATTCCTGCTCTCGCACAATGCATCGCTCACCACTCGCTGTTTCGTTCTTACGGCACTCCAGCCTGATCATAAACAGATTATTCAGAATAAACACAAGGCCCTGTATTTTTTGTTTCTTTTTTTTAGAAATGTGTGTGTGTGTGTGTGTGTGTGTCTGACCTTGCTCTGTGCGTGGCGGGTCGTGTAGTATTTTGAGGTAACACTCAAACTGAGCTGTGAGAATCTGCACCCTCGACACCCTCACAGCGGTTAAGGATACTGGGTTGTTAGTCACTTCCTCCATCGGTATCGTAGTCGTCGCTATCACATCCTCGGTCTGACACAACTGCAGAGGGAGTCACACACACACGCTGTCACACACATCGTCACACACTGTCCTACACTGATCTTTCAGTCTTATATGCCAGCATATATGCTGTTATGGTGTTATGGATACGGAATTGATTTGTTGCATTTAGACATGATACTAAGGCTAAGGCTCTAGGTTGTTGATTTGGGGATCTGAGGATCCGGGTTCGAGCCCCGTCGTCAGTGGTTGCTACAGTACACCCAACGCTACACAGCCACTGAATGCAGTGCCGGTCCCGAGCCCGGTTAGAAAAATGGGAGGGTTGCGCCAGGAAGGGCATCAAGAGCAAAACCAAGTCGTATTCGGATCGGATTGTCTGCTGTGGCAAGACCTTGATGTGGAAGGCTGAAAAAAATTTTTTTTTTGTTAATATATATAATCTTTTTTAAATTCGCAAGCCAGACAGATAAACTTTTTTGTTATTATTATTTTTTTTTGTTATTAATTCAATTTAAATAAGATTAAAGATATGAAAATTTATTTATATCCTCTAATTTCTGACTTCTAGAGCCTGGAACATTTCTAAAGTTTATCTCAGTATGGGTGCTTTGAGAACAGCTAAAGATTATTTTTTCTATTAAATCACTGCCTTTTCAAAATAATAATATTAAATAATAATAAAAAAAAACCCATTTCAGACAGTGAAGCAAGAGTACAAGAACACTGCATAATATTTATGCTTATTGATAATTTCTTGTTATAGAAAAAAAAACATTAAAAGAGACCATTTAAAGTTGAATACATTTTTATCTCGGTTGGTATAACATCGCAAACACAACAAACACATTGTGTTGCTAAAGAAAGAAATATACATTTTATTTAGCATTTAATTTAATATTTACGTTGACAGAGTACCAAGTGATGGATCTGAATGCTTATTTAAATTGAATAATTTAGTCTTTATTTTTTTAATTAAAAATAAATAAATAAATAAATAAATAAATATATATATATATATATATATATATATAAACACCTGTTTTCAGTACATGTCAACAAGTCATTCTTCAATTTAAAAAAAAGATGTTTTTGTAATGTGATAAAAGATTAACAAATATGCCATTTTTCTTCATGCTATAATTAATATTATATTCCTTTCATATTTTCCTTGCTTGGCTCTTTTTGCAGGCAAATCTTCAGGACACACACACACACACACCTCAGCGGTGAGCATTCGTAGAAACAGCAGTAGGAATGTTGGGTGTTTTCCCATGATGCACTACAAGAGGCAGTGAAAGGGGGCGCAACAGCTCATCAGTCCTCTGTGGAAACAAAAGACATTCATCACGTTAATAAGCTGATACGGACGGATTTGTCAGTGTCCACAATGCTCACTGAAACACCCTGAAACTGAAATAAATAATCACTTAATGAACATCGACTAATGCAAATCGGACACCGCTACTGAATAGTGATTCAACAGAATAATTTCAATAGTCCACTTTTGCTTAAACACTTTTTGCTCCTTGACCTTGGAGTTCACCTTGAATCTCTTTGGAAGTTGTCTTTGGCTCTTTGGTTACCATTTGTGTTATTCTTCTATTTAATCTGACGTCAATTGTCAAGGGAGCTTGGCTACAGTGCCCTGGTCCATAAACGTCTTAATAATATTTAAAGCTGTAGTCACAGGAATATGAAGCTGAAGATTGTCTCGCTCGTCTATACCGCTTTATCCTGTGTACAGGGTCGCAGGGGGCCTGGAGCCTATCTCAGGAGACTGAGGGCACGGGGCAGGGTACACATCCCTTACAGACTGCACCATCAAACACATACATATACAAAGGGCAATTTGGAAACACCTAATCTACAGGTCTTTGGACTGTGGGAAACCCCACAGAGAAAACCCACCAAGCACAGGAAGAACATGAAAATTCCATGCACAAGGCAGAATTTGAACCCAGATCCTGGAGGTGCAGGGCAACAGCGCTAACCACTACGCCACCATGCCGCCACCAGCATTGTTAGATTGCGTTTTTTATTATACTGTTGAATTCCAATTCAAAATTAATGTCTGTTTTTCATTAGTCTGTGTTCATAAAATTATGATGTCTTATTACTTTTGTCAGTTTCAAGTAATTTCAGTGACCAATGTGGGTTTTTCAATTCTTTAATGAAAGTGTACCAACAATTTTGTCCATGTGTGTACACCATCTATCATGAAGTTTTCTGCAACAACAAAAAAAGTTTGTGCTTTCTGTTTAGACAAGCTGAAAAAAATTAGCTGTTTTATTAAGTTGGAGAGGAAAGCTGGTGAGGAAATGACTACACACTGATTTTTATAGAGCAAGTTCAATGTTTTATGACGTTCCTTTTAACATTAAATTATGATATTTTTTCTTTTTTTTTTTTCTTCCAGTTTTCTCCCCAATATTAGTCGTAGCCCATTCCTCCCCGTCACTAGGGGGCTCCCACATTAAGGCTACTACTACCACTCAGTCGGGAGGGCGCAGACTATCCCGTTTTTCCTCCGAACCGCGTGACGTCAGCCGACCGCATCTTTTCGAACTGCTCGCTCACGCACCATTAGGGGCGGAGTAA
>JAOVVA010000019.1:17907443-17926566 GCA_028565275.1 Leiocassis micropogon
GATTACCCACAATTCCGCAGCGCAAGAGAGAGAAAAACCGTTGGCTCAGTTGTGATCACGTGACGCTCGGCGTCAAACCAAGAACTTCATGCGTGATACATGATACTCGGTGCTCGTAAACCAAGACTTGTTCGTTTTCCAAATCAAAATTTATTACAAATCTTTGCTCGTCTTGCGGAACATTCGCAAACCACGTTACTCGCAATCCGAGGTTTCACTGTATAATCTGACATCACAAAAATATGGTATCATACAATCTGGTATAAAATTGGGCAAAGAATTTGCTGGGATTAACTCATAAAATTGCAAGTAGCTAGCAAAGATATACTGTAGCTAGTGAGAGCTTTAAGCAGACTGACGGTCTCTACTACTGTTGCACTTTGGGCAAGAAAGTAGGAAACTGTAGTAGAAAAATAGTCAAGAAAAGGGCTGAAAAGCAATTTCTAAGTTGTAAATGTACAGTACTGTGCCAAGGTTTTGTGCATCACTTCATATTAAATCTAATTAAATAAAATGATGTAGATTAGATAAAAGAAATGTAAACAAATGTTTTAATGCGACAGGCTGCAAAGTACCTAAGGATGCAATGTAAAAAATGGTTGTTTATGTAACAACCTCAGCAGCGACCTCATTTCCCCTCTCGTCTGTTCCAACCACTCAGCATTCAGCATCAGCAGTGTACTAAATACCTAATAAGATCAATTTGGGAACACCAATTAGGCTAGTCTGCATGTCGTTGGACTGTGGGAGGAAACTCATTCAAACTCCATGTACAGAGATCCAAGGTGGGAATCGAACCCAGGACCTACTGTAGGACCAAAGCTCAGCAGAAAGAACTATTTAAGTAAAAAGTACAGCATTTCTTCACAACTATATCTCAGTAGAAAAAAGGGTAAATTGCAAACAAAGTTGTCAAAACAATTCTTTACAAGTCAGTATATTAACAAAGTACAAATACTCAAGTACGACACATCACATACAAAGGTGCCAGTGTTATAGGCCAAAATGCACAGTTCTGTCTCAACCCGATTTCTTTTGATAGTTTGTTAAAATTCATTCACAGCAACATCGGATGAGCTCTTCTAGACCGCCATACATGTCTTAGATGGGATACAGGATAATTTACTAAAACGATTTACTGTACAAATGAGGTTTGATCCAATGCGTGAAGGGTTAATGAGTTTTGAGCAAATCTGCAAGGGGAAATGTTTATACAAGTAATTGTGAAATTTCTGGTATGTTTCCGAAAAGCATAGGTGTGGCTTGATTTTATCCATCGATACGGTACTAAATTATGAAAACTATGTGTCTGAGCTCAGCACTTTCATATTGATGATATCTCTGGTAAGCGGCAAAAGGGAGAACTGGAACTTGGTCATGATTTTATTGCTTTTTATTATTTTTCAAACACACAGACAAGGGTGAAAGATGTCAACAGCTTGGCAAATTGAAATTTTAATGGAAAGAGAAGAATGACTGGGAATGAAGAATTACGTAAAATGGATTAACCATCCATGGTGAAACCATCCAACAGGTGAAAAAGAAAGGTTATTTGAGTTAATGTAGTATGGACAGTCGTTAGTGGAGAACATGCGGGTCCGTTTTTGAACATATAACAACCACATACTGTACTGTTAACCACATTACAGTCTGTGAGTGATCATCATCTCATCTAAGAGCACTTGAATATCAATGTAGTAACCTCCTCAGCTCTCTGCTGCTGATTTCAGATTTTCTTGATTGTGTCATTTGTAGTCAATGTTATAATTATTATTATTATTATTATACATACTGAACATGTGGACAGGAGTTTCATAAATGGGTATTTTTTGTGATTCCCCTGCATTGGAATTTCAGGACATGTATAAAAGCCATGTCTACTGTAGAGTTAAAAAAGTATTTGATTGACTCTTTAAACTTTCTGACTGATATAGTAGTTATATTTTAATTTATTTAAAAGTAGTGGTATTAATTTACATTAGTAAAGAAGGCTGTTGAAATCTGACATAAGAAAGTATTTTTATAACCACTTCAATGAACATACATATGGGGAACAAAGCATGTTGAGGCTTTTATACAAAAAAAAAAATCATCGACAGTGAATTTGCCAAAGAATGACGTCCCAATTTTCGCCAGTAAATGTTGTGGAATGCCCAAGCTGCTTTGTATTATCGCTTCAATACGCATGTCTGGCAAGAAATATGTTGCAGCTTCAGAGTGGGTCAACATATTATGGGCCTGCAGCAAGCGAAGTAAACAACTAAGAAGATTTAAAATGACTCGAATTGGATTAAGAACTGTCCAACACATTATTAAAACCTGTAAGGATTTTGCTTCAATTTGCTATGGAGCATAAAGGTTGGACTTTGGAGAAATGGAAAACGGTCATGTAGTCTGAAGAGTCCAGATTGACCCTATTCCAGAGCTTCTGGGTAAGAAGAGAAGCGTATGAAACGATGCATATGTCCACTGTACACAACTCTGGAGGCAGTGTTATGATCTGGAGTTGCTTCAGTTGGGAATAAAATGAAGTGAGCTGATGATGTTTTGAAGGACCAGGTTATTCCCTCAGGCATGGGTATATCCCAGACCTTTGTGAAAGAGTGATTCTGGAACCATGAGGAACCATGATGACTCTTTTGATGATTTGATGATTCTCTGAAAATACCAAAAAAACACCAAGAAACAACACACAGCTTCACTATTCTAAATACTTTCATATGCTAGAAACTTATGGACACTGGAGACTCCGTCTAATATAAAAAATATTTCTTTATAGGAAACTTCATCATATAAAAAAGTTTATGTTGGCTTTGCTAAATCACAACATATTTAAGTAATAAAGTTATTTATTGCTACACCCAACTAATAAAAACGTTGTTGGAGCTTTTGGGGTTTTTTCCCACATTGCACAATTTGAGCAACTTCGGGCAGCAGTAGCTCAGTGGTTGGACTACGGTTTGGAAGGTCCCAGGTTCAAACCAAAGCACCACCAAGTTGCCCCGTCGGGGCCCATAAGCAAAGCCCTTTGCCCTCAACTACTCAGATAAATAATGAGATAAACATGTAAACATAAATGCTGTAAATTATTCTAAACCGATGCCATCTCAAGATAATAGGAAATTCTCAGCAGATTGATAGGAAGTGTCTCAATTTCGGGAGCATTGTAAGTGTTCTTGAAGGTCTCCATCACGATCCTGTGGAGACACCAGCTTTATTGGATGATGGAGTGATGTCATTTCAATAATACTTCAACATGCGTTTCAGAGCGGTTTGTAGCGAGTTCATAAGGAATTAAGGAATGTGACATAATCGAGTGAAGTTCAATAGGACTTGAGGTGCAAATTCATATAAGTTATAAAGGTGAGGGTAGCTACTATGGATGAGAAACGCCAGAGAGCACACGATATTATCACGATACCTGGGTGCCGGTTTGATTTTTATTGCGTTTCTGAAAGCATCACGATTTTATCACCATCCAGATGTTTTTTCCTCCAAAAAAACGTAGCGAATAATTTGCTCCTAGCACATGGGAATGTTTAAATAGTTTAGAGTGCATCAGTAGGATCAATAAGGAACTGCAACATTTTACTGTACCACCTCAAATGCAAACACAGGTAAACAGATTAATTTTAGAATCAGTGTGATGATACATGAATTTCCAAACAAAAGTATCACGATAGGCAACTGATGACACCTGACAATGTGGCAAATCTATCATTTTTGTACTCATTTTCAATCAATATGCTTAACTGTTCTTCTGAAACAACTATATCACAAAATGCCTCTTCAACAATTCCACTGTCTCTTTGGGTATGTTTAGTTTTTAAGCGATTATCCATGTAAAGTACGAGTGAGATGCATTTGTGTACAGAAATGCAGAGAGAGTTGCATGCAGTGAGATGAGAACTGTTGTGTGTCGGAAACAGGAAACACAGCCGGATCACATGACCTCTGCTGATCCCAAGAGGCACCGCGTGGGTAGTTCACTGTTGCAGGGTGAAAGGTCAAGAACATCGGGGACTGGGAAGAAGAGGCTCTGTTTCAGCATGGGAAACGTCAACGCAACAAACGTCCGGGTTTTCAACTCTACAGATAAAAGAATAGAGTGTGTACACAGTACTGAACCAACCGATCTGCCATGAGTCATGGTTTAACAGACCACCAGTACAGCAGGAGCTGTGGGACATATATTGGGGGATAAAAAAAGGAGGAAAGAAAACATGGTGAACAAAAAGTGTCCATCAAATGCTCATGATAGCTGGACAATACCAAGTTCGGTTTAAAGCAGAGATAATCATAGTATGGGGTTAGATAGGATGGAAAGAATATTGCAGTTATAATTATTATACAGCAGGCTTCAATTCTCAAATTTGATTGGTCAGAATATTGATTGATATTTATTAACAGAAGCTCTGACCATAGAAAAAAAAAAGATAAGATAAATAAGATAAGATAAATCTTTACTAATCCAGAGAAAAATTGCAGACTCCATGGAATCAAAATCTTATTTTTCGTTATTTAATAAAGAAAAACTTAATTTTCAATATGGTGAATAAGATTTCATTTAACATTTATGAAAACTAAAGTTTCCACTTTCACAGAAAGGCAATCCTGTTTCTCTGTAACATGACAAGCTGATGGATTTCTTGTTTTCAAGCCAAAAGAAAAAACAGAGGCCGCTGGCCGAAGTGAACAAATGGAAAAGATAACAGGAACTCTTCCATCACATTTAAGGCTATACACACAGTTCCAAATGTGATATCGCACTCGTTAATGAAGTGAAAAACTGTTGTTGTAGTTGTTGGTAAACTGCTCTGGTATAAAATTCCACACCATCCTCTGATTGGTTATGATCAACATGATACGCTAACATGCTTCACTGCTCACATGGAAGAGGCTCTGAAAAATTGTCGCTGCGTTTAAAAATAACACTCCAATCAGTATAAATCACAGACTTGGTTTTCGTTTGATTACAGACCCAAGTATAATCCTGATAATATCAGCTGCATGAGCCACAATAGATATGGTGTCTCTGCTATGCGTCAGCGCTTGGAGTCGCGGGAGGGTTATTTTTACTCTGAGGGGGAAGTAGGAGCTTCTAAAGCCCAGGAAGGATGCGAAGAAAGAAGAAGGGAAAGAAGGGCCATCTTCCTCTTGTGCCGCCGGGCCGCTCGCCTAGCAGTGTTTGGGTTAAAAATAAGCCATTGTTGCACAGATACAAAAGACAGTCCTGAACAAGTACCTTAGCATCCGCGACTACTTGAACGTGAGATTGGGGCGCTTTCCTAATGTTAAGGGGCCTCACAAGTCTGAAGTAATCAGTTCGTTCCAGTTTATCTAATTAACAAACGAACGGAATGATTCGGACTCCCATTATTAAAGCCAGAAATAGTCTTGTAGGCTTGGACGTGCACCAGCTCAACCGTGCAGTGACAGCACTCACTGAAAAAGAGCTGGTTCATGTCCGGTGCCTGGCTGACGCACATTTCCATGGGACAGCCAGATCCCTGTGTGAATGGACCCTCCAGACAAATGGCTTATAATGATAAGGATATTTAAAAGATGGAAAAGCAAAAAAAAATAATAAAACCCACACGTTAGGTCGTTAGTATCTAGCCTAACAGACTACATAGAGACTTATTCAGATGACCACCTTGTCAGTAATCTCAGCCTCAGCAAAGCTTTTGTACACTTTTCTGGCCCAAGCTTCAAGAGCTTAATGACTTCAAACACAATAAGCTTTTTCAAAGCAAGCAATCGTGCACATACTTGAGATTAAAGCAACATCCATTAGATAGAAGGTCAGTGCCGAGGCAGATTTCTGAGTCAGGCTTTTGATTAAGTTGAGCGATTTTATCCACAGTACTTACAAAAAGTTTAAAATCGGTAAAAATCTTAAGGTCAGACTCCTTCATACAATAGGTTTAAAGGCTACATCTGAGTTGTTGTTTTTTTTGTTGTTTTTTACCATAATGGGAAAAAAATCAGTCTGGGTTAGTATTCAGTACTAAAAAACTAGTACTATAGATTTTGAAACACCATATTAGTTTGTTTAGTCGGTAACTTGGTGCCATCCTGCCCAAGATCTTTCCATTGGTATGTCATGACGCGTATTTCTAAGGACCTCCCCGAACAGCACTCTAACAACCACAGCATCCATGTGGCAGCCATCTTTAGCAGCAAATATAAGGGGAGTTCAAGTCAAACTGGGACTTTTGAACACAACACACTTTATTTCTCTATATAATCCCCTGCCACACTAGTGCACTTCCCCCAGTGTTTCACTAGTGCTTGGATACCATCAAGGAAGTTTTCTGAGTACTGTATGTCTGAGCCACGATTGTACAGCCTGCTTCACATCTGTAACTCTGGCCTTCCAGGAACTCCTTTAATGGAAATGGCTTGGCGCGAGATAAGGACTGTACGGGGGATGTGGCAATAACTCCCAGTCGAATTCCTGTAATGTGCAAGTGCTGTTGGTGAATGATTGTGTGTACAGTTCCCACAGACAGATTATCCATCGATTTTCAAGGATGAAGTGTTCCACTCGCTGAATGTTCATGGGAAGGAGTGCAGTGGGCTCAGAGCCACATCGGCTGACGAACGGACTTCTTTAAAAGGTTTGCACCGTTCAAATGTTTTACTGCGGTTAAGAGTCTCATCACCGGGCTGTGCTTGAAGTCTTCTGTTATTATCAACCGTTTTATCAAATCTTCATTCCTGAGAGGTTTCATTACAAGTCCTGGTTTGACTTTAACACTCCTCATAATACACACTTAAGTGGTGAATAAATCATAGTTCCAAATGTTGGCCAAGGGGTTGTAAGGAAAGAATGGTCTGTGGTTGATCTGTGGTTTTAAGTCTTGGACTGACTTCTATTCCTGAGCATACTTAGTTTCTGGCTACAATTATTAATGAGAAGAACGTCCTTAGTAGCTTTGTGTATGAAAATATTATTATTATTATTATTATTATTATTATTAATAATAATAATAATAATAATAATAATAATAATAATAATAATAATTATAATAAAATAATATATTCATTTAAAAGTGTTAGGGAAAGAGAGTGATAGTCATTAGCCATAATTATACAAGTATCATTGGTTGTGTTGAAGCTTAAATGCACTTGAACTAAACAGTCTCCTTGTGCCAATGTGGGTCAGGAGCTTAGCATAAAACTAAAATGTGACCTGGATTATGATCTCTTCGAAATATTGCTACTCCTGCATTCTAATTAAGAGGAGGCTGCCTACTTAGGTTAAATCTCCAGGTCTCCCAAATGAATGCTGTCACATTTAGAAAGCAGAACAATACTGAGCCTCTAAAGAGACACAGGAGGAGAAAAAAAAAAAAAAAGACACACTGTCAATCAAAATTTATCTAAGGTGAGGAAATCCCACCTCCCGTGATTGGATACAGGAATTCTGTCTTACCTGCTGTATGGAGAATGTTAGTTATGAACATGAAACCTAGTGTTTTAGTGTAGTTTAGCACAACACAAATGAGAAATTGATAAAGTAGATCAGATGAAGATGATTTTTTTTTTTTTGTCTTTAAACGACTCCAGTGCGTTAAAATTCACTTATACCACTTCAGCACTGTTATTTTAGCAGTGGAAATATGAACTAATCCCAGTAAAAATATTCAGTTTTACCTTTTCTAATTAATATCTATTGGTGCAGATTAATAATCAAGTTAATAAGCAAGTAGCTTATTAGTATCTTATTTTAAAGTAGATTATTAAATCCAGCACATAACTGTTCTTAACATCGCTTTTACTCAGCATTTTGATTTCACTCATGGGCAGATATCTATGTCCTGTAAAAGTCTCAATAAATTCTGTCCAGCAGTCGATTTAAGACGCACCCACAGTTTATAATCTGGCACCAAACTGCTCATACCTTCACTTCTACTCAACATTTTGATTTTATTTCTGGTGCAGGTTTAACTTCAGGCAGATACTGAAGGGCAAGAAAAGGTTCATTAAAAATTCAGTCCAGCGGTTTTGCGTGATGCTGTGACGAAATCTAACTGGACAGACATACAGACAGACAGGTGGATATACAGACAGGAAATTTACAGACTGGTTTCGTAAAGATATCATTGAAAGAGCGAGTTCTGACCCATGTACAAACAAAACCTTTCTAATACAGTGCAGCTTGAAAGTTTGTGAACCCTCCAGACATGGTCACTGTTTTTGTAAAAAACATTAAAAGAACATTATTACACATACATCCAAATCCCAATGTGTAAAGCACACCTTCCAAATAATGGACACACACACAAAAAGAGATATATTTTTATTACTTAATTCAACAAAGCCGGTTAATTTCACAAAAACTGAAAATTTTACATGTGCAAAAGTATGTGAACCCTTGTATTAGTAGCTTATGGCCCCACCTTTTGCATCCATTACTTCAACTAAACATCTCCTGTAACCACTAACCAGTCTCTCACATATGCTTATAGGGATATTTTTGCCCACTTCTCCTTGCAGAACTCAGCCAGTTGGGAGAGGTTGGAGGGACATGTACCAACTTCTTCAGGTCTTGCCACAACATTTCAATTGGGTTAAGGTCCGGACTTTGCCTGGGCCAATCCAGAGTGCGAATCCTTTTTCGCTGAAACCATTCCTTTGTAGTTTTGCTGGAATGCTTTGGGTCATTGTCCTGTTGCATAATCCATTTTTTGTCCCAGCTTCAACTCCCTGACCAATGGCAGGAGACTCTGGTCAAGAATTTGTTGATATGCCGACGAATTCATGGTTCCCTGGATGATATGTAGTCGTCCAGGTCCAGAAGCAGCAAAGCAGCCCCAGAACTTCACATTTCCACCACCATACTTCATGGTTGGGAGGAGGTTCCTTTCTTTATATGCCGTGTTGGCTTTTCTCCAAACATGTCGGTTTTGATTGTGACCAAATAATTCTATTTTGGACTCGTCTGTCCAGAGAATGGACTTCCAGAAGGCCTCTGGTTTGTCCAAGTGCTCTCTGGCAAAGTTAAAATGGGCACCTTTGTTCTTTTCTGAGAGCAGAGGCTTCCTTCTAGCAACTCTCCCATGAATGTCATGGTTATTCAGTTTTCGTCTGATTGTACAGTAGACCCATGCACATTTGTCCCAGATGCTGCCAGAGAGGTCTGCAACTCTCTAGAGGTGATGTGTGCGTTGGCCTTTACCTGATTTATTATTTTTCTGGTGCTTCTGGGTGATATTTTTGATGGGCGTCCACTTCCGGGCAAAGTTGCTGTCATGTTGAAGGCCCTCCATTTGTAAATTATTTGTCGTAGATGGATGAAGCTGGAATCTTTTGGAGATGGTCTTATAGCCCTTCCCAGACTGATGGGCTGTCACTACCCTCTTCTTCATGTCCTCGGATATCTCCTTTGCTCTTGGCATTGTTGATTTGTATGGGACCACAGTGATTTGGTTGGTTTCCTCTCTCTTTTAATTAGTGCAGGCAGAACCCTTTTCCAAGGATGTCTCATTTCATTGGTCTGCAAATGTGTTTACCTGAGTCTGTTACCTGCTTGACTTACCCAGTGTAGCTGGGGGTTCACTTACTTTTGCACACACACTAAGGCCATGTTTCATGTAGTTTTTGGGCTACTTACACAAGTCCCACTAAACAAGTACATGCAATTGATAAACATATATCTGACATTTCATACATAAAAACTGGGGATGATAAAATAAGAAAATCATAGAAAAACAACAGAAACATCTAAACTGCACGAGGGGTTCACTTACTTTCAAGCAGCACTGTATATATATTCTACAATTCTGTTAACCTGATGATACTGAAAGCTTACAAAATTAATTCAAATTTATTAATGCACTATGCAATGTTATGGACACATTCATAGTAAATGCGTATTATATACACACTTCTACAAGACACTAGACACTTTTTGGCTCGCTAAGTGTTTGTTTTGGAACCTAGTTTTATATTTTTCTTGGAACTATCCCAAAACCCCTGTGTCACAGGGTTCAACATAGAAGCCTTAAGGACTTAACCCACCAAAAAACAACAAACCATAAATCATATAAAAACTTGTCCTAAAAACACCTAATATAATGTAAAATTATTAAAATTATTGGATGTTTTGCTACCACAGTGTATCACATGGTACAGTACATTCTGACATGTTCAGTCTCAGCTGTTGTAGCCCTGGGATTCGGCGCAAAAGGTTGAAGGTTCACATCTCAGAGCTGTCAAACTGCCACTTGCGGGCCCTTGAGCATCTTTAACATTCAGCTTGTACAGCGGTGCTGTAGAATTTCCGACCCTGCATTCTGACCCTGACTTCCTTCCAAGCTGGGATATGTGAAGAAAAGCATTTCAATGTGTTGTACACGAGGGATGTAATAAGTCATTCAGAACCAACGGATAACACGTACTAAACGGATACAAATGTATATACAATCAGGAGCATATCTCTGTCTGGTTATTTGTCCCTTTTTCTATTACATAGTAGGATTTCCTTAAAGGAACCCAAATCCAGTATGTGGATTGTCCGATTCATCATTGCTTACAAACACTATTCTAATTAAAAGCCACATTTACACAGTATACACAATTTGGGAACACCAACTAGCCTAATCTGCATGTCTTTGCATGTACTAGCTTAATTCTTCTCGCCATTGTGCTTGATAACTGCAGACATCCCACTACTCCTGGAAGTTCCGGGAGGCTGCCACATATTGAGAACAGCTCCCTGATGTCTGCAAATCATATAGAATATCTGGAAAATTGCTTTTTTTTAAAGCAAGAAAGAGAGACAGCCCAATAGTTTGTATGTTCTCCCTGTGCTTGCTTGGTGGGTTTACTCCGGGTACTCCGGTTTCCTCACACAGTCCAAAGACATGCAGATTAGGCTAATTTGCATTCCCAAATTGCCCGTAGTGTGTGAATGTTGACCGGAGGTGCTACCACAGTCGTAAAATAGGAATAAATACAATGGTCACCATTGGCCTCCACAGCCTTTAGTTGGACTACAGAGATTCCGAGATAGATGGATGGATGGACGGAATAGAGTTATTCATTAGCATTTGATTGCTAGCATTATTTATAATATGGCCCGTATCATGGCCCTATGTAATGAGCTCACACTAGGTTAAGCCTGTAATAGAATATAAAAACAACCCTATAAGTTGAATTATGATTTTTTTAAATGACCATCTATACAATTAGGATTAGAGAAAATTCTTGCTTGTCTATTCAAGCACAATTATGACCTCTAGAACTGCTAGGATCATGGAGATATTTAGAGCACTGTTTTTTCGGCATTCAGGCCAGACCCATTTTGAGATAAAATTCGAATCCAGATACAGAAATCCAGATATAGATATAGCGACATTGCATTGCACCTTAACCGTGCACATGTATACAATGCAAATAAAATCTTTTTCTGATCAATGTAATAATGTTATTTAAAAAAAAAAAAAAAAAATCCTTATAAATATTAGAACTAGCATGCATAGTTATCCTTTTCCAGGCATTTACGGATTTATGCAAGGAACAAGTTCACAGCATTTTATTTTATTCCTGAAGGACTAAATTCACGAGTGACTTGACAGGATAGATCCACTTTTCTTGATATGGATGTGTATAAAATACCCAGTATACCCTGAAGATTTCTAGATAACACAAATAACGGTTTGAGAGCCGAGCTGGAAAGATGCCCTGTTTGATTTTCGAATCTATTTTTGCGTTAGAAGAATGCCCCTGAAGGCAGAATGTTCCCAGAGAGTCCAACAAACAAACAAAGCGTATGCTTCGATAATGCTGCATTTTCTCAATCCTGCCCATAAAGATAAAAAAAATCAATAATTCAATAATTCAATGTAAAACACAAAAGCATGTGTGAAAAGTGAGCTGGATTGTAACCGCCTTACGCGGAACTGCTGAAGCATCAAAACAAAGGCTTTTGTTACATCCTCAAACATTATTACTACACCATATATCATTGTGAAAAAGGGAGCCACTCCTTAATTAGCACACAGCATTCAGTACACACACACACACACACACACACATGGACAAAGAGCTGACGCAAGAACAACATAAATTATAGAGAACGACAGCAAAACAAAAGCACCAAATTGCTTTATTTCTGTAATCTATTCTTCAGCTGAACAGAAAATGGCAGGCGATGCATAATTGTCAAATTATCATGAAAAATCATCGTTTTTGAAGAATCTAAAAGCAAATGATACAGCCGTGATTCATCAGCGATTTGAGTGAAAGCATGAGCCATCTGAAAAGAGTGAAGTATTGAGATAATCACCGAAACATTCCGTACAAATCGGCACGGAATTAAACCCCATATTAAAGAAATATGATCGATGATGTGAAGCAGTGAGGATTCACTTTTCCTGCGCTGATGTTTTGTTTTCCAGCTGTTCATGTTAGAGAGAAACCATAAAGCATAAATACTAACTCAGTCAAGACTTTCCCATGGAGGAAAAATTACTGCCTGTGACAAAGCTGTTGTCAAAGCTCTGACAAAATAATCAACTGTTTTTCGTTTTTGTTTTTCCCTCTGATGAGTCTTTCTTTCCCTCTGAAGCCCCTCTTTCAGGCGCTCATACACCGCTCTGTGTTCCCTCCTGTAGGTGTTACTGTCACTTCATTCTGACACATCTACGCATGTTTTCCGATCCTATCAGTTATTATTCTCACGGTTCGCCTTGCTGTTACTCGATTAAGCTCCCCCTCATATCTCGCTGGATCTTAACCTTTTCTTTTCTTTTCTTTTCTTGACTCTGTGGCTTTTGTTATTTACACTTGGCAGTCTTTGCACCATTTCTAACAGCACCGACAATGGCTTAAATCTGGCCACCGGCGTTTGTTCTACAAATCCGTCCCAGCCGTAGGACACTCCGAGTGGGCGCCTGTATATATTACTATTGTAGTGTCTCGTTTCCTCTTGTAGTGGACAGCTAAAAAGGGGGAAGAGTTTTTTTTTTTTTTTTCACAAACATCATAAAGCAAACTGTCACCATGGAAAGAAAGTGACATTGTTTTTCTGCCTTTTTTTTTATTATTATTTTTTTTTTTACAAATTGTTTCCATATTTATACCTTTGAATTTTCTAAATGTTCTCCCTCATCACATGAGGAATGAAACTTGGGAGTGTGCTGCTATAGAAAAAAAACATAAATGGGAAGCACTTATTTTTCTATAGCAATACTTGTTTAAGTGTTTTATTCCTCTTCCATCACAGCAGATTTCCAATATTTACTTTTTTACTGATTAATGAATGGCTGTTCGAGTCAAACCGGGACTTTTGATTGTGCAGAATATCAGAACACAGTTATGAGAGTAAAAAAAACTCCCTTTATTTCTCTATATACTGTCTCACTAGTGCTCATACACCATCAAGATTGAAAGTTTTCTGAGAACGCTAAAGCCATGATTGGACTGCTAAAACGCTGGCCTCATAGGAACTCCTCTAATGTCCCTTTTTTTAAAATGAAAAAACATGCCTGATTTGATCACCAAAGGCTTTTTGTTTTTTAGGACTATGCACAATTTCAAACTGCCTTTTCAACATTCGGAGTTCCTGGGAGGCCAGCTTTTCAGGCAGTCTGATCATGGCTCTGAAATCATTCTACCTTGATGGTATCCATGTGAAACAATGGGATAAATGCATTAGTGTAGCTGTTAGTGTAGATGAATTAGTGTAGCTGTTTTTTAGAGAAATAAATGGAATTTTTAACTCTCATAACTGTGTTCTGTTATACTGCATGATCAAAAGTCCCGCTTTGACTTGAACACACGTCATACATTCATTAATAAAAGTAAAAAATTTAATAAAATATTAATCATCTGTTGTTTTTTTTTTCATTAAAGGGAACGGACCATTAAAGGTGTTCCTGGGAGGCCAGCGTCCCAGACGTAAGGTATGGCAGGGGATTATATAAAGAAATGAAGGGAGTTCGGGAGAACAAGATGTAAACTTTTTTTTCTTCACAAAACTTCCTCTTTTTAGGTAAAAAAAAAAAAAAAAATCGAGTTTACTAAAAGTCACAAAAGCACAAAACTTTCTATTTAAAGACTACAAAGCTGACACTGGAGTCGAGACTTCATTCCAAACTGTCTAAAAAAAAAAAACTCCACAAGATAAAAATGTCTCGCTTATTATAAGATTAATATTATGCAAAGCAGACAACACGGAGAACCCTGTGATCAGATTGGAGTATAAATACACATTTCACACAATAAATCAACAGGTTTTATTCTATTAAAGCAACATCAGAGAAGTGACAGCTCTGGTTATAGTTACTTTATATAACAAGTGCAATCTGATATCTAATCAGAGGACATTCATACAGTATGGCCAGTGAATTCAAAATAATGCTTTGATTTCTTTTCCAGATTTTTATTTTTTTTTACTGATTATTAAACGTAATGATTGATTTTGCAAATAAACAAATAATCTGCAAACTAAATGACCTAAAAAAGACTGGAAGAATAGGATAAAGCAAAACAACTTGTGAAAGCTGGTGTCCAAAAGTAGCACACAGCTCCTATTTATATCGCAGACAGCTGCCTGGCAGGGAAACTGTGTCCTGTGGTGGAGACTGGGTAAAGAGACTCCGGAGCACCTGTGATTTCTGTCCACCACGTCCTTGAAACCGGTGGACATTGCACAAGTGGAGTCTATAACACCAAACATCAAAATGCATTGTACTGTTGCACTGTATTATATTTCAAATCAGCAACATACTCGATCTAAGCAACACTACCGCAACTATCAGTTATTTCAAGTTAGATTTTTTTTAGGTACTGGATTTATTGTCTTTATCTCAAACTCGCCCAGAAACACATCAGTTCGAACTATGACACCGTTCAACCAAAAACTCTTCCCAGTAAGTTTTAAACACTCATCCGCACAGCACATGTAAAAAATTCTCCAAACTTTTATATTTGACAATTTAATCAATTATTTACGATCCATGTAATATTATCATTACTCAAATATGCACAGTAATATTTCAGCTTTTTTTTTTTTTTTTTGCAGCCAGAGAACTGAAGTTTCCACTCCTAGGATACAATGTTTATTAAAGCCGCTATAAACACTGTATTTTATTTATAGGCTCAACTGAACTTTTGTACCGGACCATTTCAACTAAAGTGACTCAACAAGACTCAATAATAATACTATATAATCGTTAATTATATAATACCTATTATGTTCCAATGATGGAAATCACAACAGTTTCCCTTACTGTAACAATACATAAAATGCACGTGGACCCCACTGGCGATACTCCGGATCCCACTTGGACAAACATGGCCATGACTTCTTAATGAACTAATGAAATGGGAAACATCGAATAGCGCAGATGCCAAGTTCCTTAATAGTAATACTGTACAGAGGATGTACATGTATTTAGGCTGAATCCCACATGGCCAGTAATTCCAATTTAATTGCAGGGATTTTATATAAAGCTTTTTATAATGCTAGAGTAAGGGTTCACAAAATTTTAACTCCCAGTGAGGCCTTTAACCGTAAAATAAATGCCATGGAACCCCCCCCAATATAACTAGTCAAATATTAGGCTTGTTACAGTCTATTATACACGCAAGTATTATATTACTTTTGTCTTGTTCTCTCCACTAACAGAACAGATCCGAGTATGAATCATTTATAGGTTCGTCTCAGTGAGAGTTTGGACATGACCATATTAACAAAGGATAATAAATAGAGATGATCCGATGGTCAAGGCATCCTTCACAAATAACTCGCCCCAGTTATTCCGAACAATAATGTCTGTAGATAAAGATACTCATGCTGAAGATGCTTAATGGTTTCATTTAATTGCATGAAATGCGTGCTGTTATAAAAATCCAAACACCAAATTTCAGCTTTAAATATATACACCACGATCTATAAGTGTCAATAAGAAATATAATAACTTCCAAAGAAGATGATGAGGATGATGATTGCAATGGGTTATGATCGCCAGAACTTTAACTAAGTTACAGGGCAACACACCAAGTACCTCATGAATATGCTTCACCTTAGAGAGCACTTTAAGAACCTTAGTACTAGACTGATTTCCAAATCTTTGACGGGCCGTTCGAGTCAAACCGGGATTTGCGATGAATTATTTCTGTAAATGAAGGCTTTTGACATTTCTAGGAGACTTCAAGCACAGTAGTTGGGCCGTTAGAGGATTTCCTGGGAGGCCAGCGTTTCAGATGAATGTAATGAAACGCTGGGATAAGGGCATTAGTTTACCAGGGGAATATATCCATCCATCCATCCATCCATCCATCCAACTAGGAACTTCTGTAGTCGAACTACGGACTGTGGAGGCCACTGGTGATTGTTGTATTTATTCCCATTTTCACAACTGTGGTAGGATTCAACATTTATACACGCATTCACACACTAATATGCGTATTTACACACTACAACAATTTGCGAACGCCAATTAGCCTAATCTGTCTTCCAGAGCACCAGGAGGAAACCCATCAAGCGCTGGGAGAACATGCAAACTCCACGCACACACATACCCCAAGGTGGGAATTGAACCTGAACCCTGGAGATGCAAGGCAACAGTGCTAACCACTACACCCCCATGCCGCCTAGGGGATTATGAAGAGGTATTAATGTCGTTTTTAATTTTCAGAACTAATTTTCAAGTCTGGCTTTGACTTGAACGCCCCTCATACTTCCACGACTCCAACTCATATGACTTATGTCACAATTATCAAAGATCCCAAGCAAATTGCACTTATGTTAGTTTATATTCTATTGTACCATTAGATGATATGATAAATCTTAATTCGTTTCATGCATGTGGTGTAGCCTTAAAAGTCCTTCAGTAAGAGCTGCATATTAAAGATGCAGAAGTGGCAACAGGTTGGTCGTAAGGTTAACTGTAAGATGCATTCAGACTTCGCTGCCATCACTGAATGTCAGCCCTATGACGGGTTATAATAACCTTCCTAACAGTGCACGTGAATCAGTCTGAAGTTTATAAATCCATTTAGACTCAGCAGTGAATTCAAGTCGAATCCCAGTTCAGTAAACTTACCGTGAGAACGAGATGTTCAGCGGTTGCTCCGCGTATATCCCGTTCCCGTGAGCATGCTGAAAGCGCGCGGCTCGAGTGCGTTCCGAGCGAGCGCGCGCGCTGATGTGCTGCCACAGTACGTTCACGCGCTCCCAGAAATAATGACCGGGTTGCCAGATTGGAGCGGATTTATCCACCCCCAACTCAAACACACTGCAGCTCTACTGTACATTGTCGTAATAGCAGGACTACAGTACTGTTTTTACCTCTACGAGTAATAGAAAAATAAAATACAGGTAACGCTCAACCGATGATGGATTCTTAAATCCGTTTAAGAGGTATTTCCCTTCTTCTTTTTTTTTTTTCGAGTCATTCTACAGAAATGGTGCTGTCACTTAGTTTTTCTGATGCCAAATCATTTAAATTAACATAACAGAAACATAACTTTAAAAAAATATATTATGTACTTTCAATCACGATATACACTTTCTTTCTTTAATGTTCAATATTTAATTGTAGCATTTCTTTTTTTATTAAGGACAAGTTCAAAGAAATTTCTTGTTACTTTGATCATACATCAAAGCGGGACCATATGCTTTTCATCTAAATGTTCTTATGAAATAAATCTCCCTCATTCAATCATCTATACAGCTTTATCCTGTATACAGGATTGCGGGTGGCCTGGAGCCTATCCCAGGAAATTTAGGGCACGAGGACGGTTACACACTGGATGGGGTGCCAGACCATCCAAGGGCACACACAGGTCTTGGGACTGTGGGAGGAAACCCACCAAGCACAGGGAGAACATGCAAACTCCATGCACACTGACCAGAGGCGAGAATCGAACCCAGAAGAATACTTCAGTTGCGTCTAATACTGTGCTGATATGGTGTGGTGTTTTATGTAAGGAGATGTTTATACAACATTTATGCAAGGTCTCCAGCACTTTCCATTAGCAATGAAAAATTTAATTACTTTGTTTTTTTGAAGTGAAGAAAAGATAAACTCTGAGTAGTGAAAGAACTGCTGTTCTGTTAAAAAATCATTATGTTAAGATTTCACTGATTATTTTTATATAAATGGCTTTATTGCTTATGGAACTGGGGGTAATTTTAAAATATACACTGATCTTCATAGCACAGCGGCATAGTAGTTAGCACCTCCAGGGTCGAGGGTTTTATTTCCGCCTTGGGTCTGCGTGTGTGGAGTTTGCATGTTCTCCCAGTGCTTGGTGGGTTTCCTCGGATTGGATTTAGGGCTGGAGGATTTGGTGACACCTTGAACTCTCTGTCCTTGTTCTTCAAACCATTCCTGAACATCCACATGAAAGGTAACACCCAAGGTTTCCCAGGAGAACATCACACTGCCTTTGAAAGCTTGATTTCTTCCAATAGAACATCTTGGTGCCATCTCTTCAACAGCTAAGTAATGGGCATCCTGACCAGTCTGCAGCTACGCAGCCCCATATGCAACGAAACATGATTCACTGTAAGTTCTGACACCAGCATTCACTTTCTCAGCAATTTGTGATACAGTACGTCTTCTGTGAAATCAGACCATATGGGTTAGCCTTTGCTCTCGATGTGCATCAGTGAGTCTTGGGTCTCCATGACCCTTTTGCTGGTTGTTGATGTTGGTTTTCCTTGGACCACTTTTGGTTAGTAATAACCACTATTTAACAGACGTCTGTCCCAGTCGTCTAGCCATCACAATTTGAACCTTGTATGTATTTTTAACAATAAAAAAAACTCATACTTCAACCAACCCATCAATAGTTGAAAATGTTTCTGCATCAAAATTTTGATTTCTTTTTGCTCAAACATTTCCAGGGTTCAGACGTACACCAACTGGTTACAGTTTCTGTGATTGACAGAGAAGACAAGCAATTCCCCTCCCACTCAGTAGGTACTTCCCTGCGATAGAGTGAACATTTATCTAATGCACTAGCAGAGGTGGAAAGAGTAATAAAATTTTGCATTTAAGTAAAAGTGCTGTTACTTTAGGGAACTTTTACTGAAGTACAAGTAAAGTTACCCTTATAAAAATCTACTCAAGTAAAAGTAAAAAGTAGCTCATTAAAA